>CABHPP010138168.1:54114-65547 GCA_902168425.1 Peromyscus attwateri | reverse complement strand
TGTGTGTGTGTGTGTGTGTGTGTGTGTGTGTGTGTGTGTGTGTGTGTTGTATCTTGGATCTCCTGGAGCAGGAATTAACTAGCAGTTGTGAACTGCCAGATAAGAATGCTGAGAACTGAACTCTGGTCCTCTGGGAGAGCAGCAAGTGTTGTAAGTTGCTAATCCATCTCTCCAGTCCCATAAATAGAAAACAAATTAAAATTAAAGTTGCAAGAGGTGGAGCTGGCTTCTGATGACTAGATCTAGAGACTCAAACAAACCAAGATCTCTCACTATTTAGGCTCTTTGGCCTCTGATTTCTCCTTACACATGAGAGCAGGATGATTGTGTCTGCCCTGGAAGCCCATCATCAGAACAGGTTGAGAGTCTTGACCTAAAGAGAACCATCATTTATGATTGAGCAAAAGTCTCAGAGCCCTGGGCATGGTAGTATACATCTGTAATCCTAGGTCCTTGGGAGGCTGAAGGAAGAGGTTTTAAATTTGAAGCCGGCCTGGCCCTCAGTGGTAGCCACTTGCCTGTGTTTGATTCCTAGCAAAAGGAAAAAATAGAAAAGACAAAAGCCTGAGAAAGGGCTGTGATAGGCCATGGCACTGGAAAGTGGGGTGGCTTGAATGAGAACAGCCCCCACGGGCTCATATGTTTGAATGCATATGTTTGAATATGTTTGAATCTCATATGTTTGAATATGTTCCTCAGTTAGTGGAACTGTTTGGGAAGGACCAGGAGGTGTGGCCTTGTTGGAGAAGCTGTGTCACTATGGGTGGACTTTGAGGTTTTCAAACGCTCACACCAGGCTCAGCCTTGCTCTCTCTCTGCTCATGCTTGTGGATCAGATATAAGCTCTTAGCTACTGCTCCAGCACCATATCTGCCTGCCTGCCACAGCACTCCACGCCTTGATGATCATGGACTAGCCCTCTGAAACTGAAAGCAATCCCCCAATTAAATGCTCCCTTTTAAAGTTGCCTTGGTCATGGTGTTTCATCCCAGCAATAGAACAGTAAGACAGAGGGGACTGAGTGGTTTCTTTGAGTAAGAGATGGAGCAAAAACTAGATAGAGGTATTTAGCAGACAAAAGCCCTGTGCTCTCTGAAGTGGAGAAGCTGGGAGCTAAGGGCATCTGCTTAATCTGATGCTGGATTAAATCCAGGATCATCTCCCAGAACTACAAGGCTAGATCATAGCCAACATACTCCTCCATCAAAGGCACAGACAGAAAATATTTTACGATTCAACCCTACTGTGTGTCAGCAAAGCAGCCACAGACAATACATTCACAGAGGAGCAAGGTTGCATCCCAATAAAACTATTTCCACCATGGCCCTGGAGGCCATTGTGTGTTGATAAACGATGGAAGTGAGTTAGCTTGGCAAGCAGGGTGAGTGGTCTGAACTGGATGAGTTCATGGAAGCCCACAAAGGGGGAAACAGAAACTATAGCTCCACAGCCAGGCTACCTGGAAATGAACAGAAAGATCAAGGTGCTTTCTGGGCTATAAATAAGTCCAAAATACATTAAAGTAGTTAAAGATAAAGGCAGGGTCCAAAATACATGGCTGACAAGAACAGTAAGCAAGCCTCAACAGAAAGGATCCAGGCTTCTGGGAATAGGACCAGTGGGCCTTTGTCACAGGCAGAGGTGGTGACACATGCCTAGTATATGGGAGGTGGAGGCAGGAGAATCAGGAGTTCAAAGCCAGTGTCGGACAAATAAAAACTACGGTTCTTCCCCATCAGAAAGTATCTGTGATGGGCTGGGGGTGAAGCTCGGTGGTAGAGTGCCGCCCTGGGTCTGATCCCCAGGAACGCCACACCCCCCCCACACACACCTGTGAAGAATCATGCAGCCTGTAAGGTAGACGTCTGGGTTTAGTTTGTTTCCTTGTGTTAGATATTCCTCCAAGAATATTCTAACAGAGGCAGAAGAATCATTTAGTTAATGCTTGTTTGTTTATAGCAAATTTGCAAATTTAAAAATTAAATTCTATTAATTAGAAGATGCTTATATTGAAAAACCTGCAGTTATAGATCACTGATGGAAATGTAAGTGGATGCAGTTTTCCTAGAGGAACCCTCAGTGACAGGGTAAAACCCTAAAGTATTGGTACTTGGGTTTTACGCTTTTGTTTCACAACATTATGCTTAGGGAATAACAACAACAATTTAAGAGTGTACATGTGAAAATGAGATTGTATTACTGTTATAAGAGAAAAAAGAGAAACAGTTGAAAAGTTGAAATATCCAATTAAAAAGTGTTTGACTAAAAATTTTGAGATACTCCTAGAATGTAAATTCTATGTAGCAGTATAAAGTTATTGTGTACATTAATATTGGCAATAAACATGTTTATTAAAGGTTTCTGTTTTTAACCACAACTCCCAGTTCCTGTAGCTTGTGCCACTTGGGGCTTCAGCCCTAAGGCTCAGAGTCAAAGCTGCATGCAGGTCACAGAGTTTGATGTCACCCATTGGCTGGCGGGGCTGCTGGTCACAGAGTTTGATGTCACCCATTGGCTGGCGGGGCTGCTGGTCACAGAGTTTGATGTCACCCATTGGCTGGTGAGGCTGCTGGTCACAGGGTTTGATGTCACCCATTGGCTATCAGGGCAGCACTATCCCTGGGGCTCACCACACCCAGATGCTGTAAGCTCAAGAAGGGTGAGAAGACACACTTGAGGAGGGAGAAGGAAGGACTGGCTTTGCCTCTCTATTGTGGCCACAAAATAAAAACAGAACCACAAAGAATCAAAAGGGCCTCCAGGTACCCGGTATTTCAGGAGTGAGACTCAATCTGCCTCAGACCACACTCATGGCTCCACTTACGTATGCTTGTCAGACCTCTCCAGTCTGGTGCACACCTGACCAGACCACAGAACTTGTGTTCCATTCACTAATGAACCTACACAGACATAGCTCGTGGGTAACTGGCTGTCTTTCTGTGCGCTTTAGCCCCTAACGTGGGTGGCTCTGCTGCCTTCTTGAAGCATGACCCGCCGTTTGCATCTTTTTAAGGCCATTTTGGGCACTATGACATGGCATTGCTTCTCTTGTGTCCTTGGCCTGGTCTAATTACTGCACCTGCTCAAAATCCTGGGACCCATCCTTACCGCCCCGTTCCTGCTGAGTCGGTTCCATCACCCTATTTCCCGAAGCCCATCCGTTTTGTCCATCTGATTTCGTCCCTACTCTAAACCCTTGCTATTTGCATGCCCCACCTCGGGGAGCATCCATTCCCCTGGCGCTTTGTTACCCAGGTAGTATTTCCAGCCGTACTCCAAACCCACTGAACCAGAGCCCACAGCTAAGAAGACTCAGGTGACTGGGTACACGCCAAGACTGTGTGTCACTTCCAAACCCGGAAGTCTTTCCACCTGGTCTTCAGCGTCTGCTCTGGCCCTCCCAGTAGACTCTTCAAGCAGCACACTCTACCTCTTCGCTCTCACACAGAAGACTCTGGCAGCCTTCCATTCATTCTTCTTAGAACAAAGTGTGTCATGTAACTCTTCCTTTTCTTATAGTGACTCAGGACACTGTGATCCTTTGTCTTCCGTCTTTCCTGGATCTCTTTTAAGACCAAAGAGATTTAATAGGGGTGTGTGTGTGTGTGTGTGTGTGTGTGTGTGTGTGAGTGAATTTTTTTCTTTTTGTGCTGAGACTAGACCATAAGGCACTACCACTAAGCTATATCTTGACACATTAATTCTGTCCCCTTGAGACAGGGTCCCCCACTCTAGCCCAGGCTGTCCTGGAACTCAGTACATAACCCAAATTTACCTAAATTCTTGGCAATCTTAATGTCTTAGCTTCCCAAGTGTTGGAGTTATAGGCATGAGTCACCATGAGTGATCTTAGCTTTTATTTATAAAATGGTTTTTTTTTTTTGTGTGTGTGTGTGTGTGTGTGTGTGTGTGTGTGAGAGAGAGAGAGAGAGAGAGACAGAGAGACAGAGAGAGAGACAGAGAGAGACAGAGACAGAGACAGAGAGACAGAGAGAGACAGAGACAGAGAGACAGAGAGAGAGGAGAGAGAGAGAGAGAGAATATGCCACAAGAGTGTGAGTACCCACAGAAGCCAGAAGAGGGTGTCAGAGTTACAAGTGGTTACCAGCTGCCTGATATGGGTACTAGGATCCAAACCTGGGTCCTCTGGAAGAGCAGGAAGTAGACTTAACAGCTGAACCGTCTCTCCAACCCACTTAACCTTAATTTTCAAACAGTCCCTATATTCCATGCTTCCACAGCACAGTGACAAAATGCCCAACAGACACACCCTAAGGAAAGAGGTTTGCTTTTGGCTCACGGTTTAAGGGAATTCGATCCGTCATTGTGTTGCAGACACAGGAGGTTCCATCAGGGCACAGGATTGAGAGCAGAGCTCAACTCCATCTCTCAAAGGCCTATCATAGTGTCCTTCCTACACCAGCCAAGCCCCACCTCCAAAACAGCCACCACCAGCTGGATGGCAGCTGCTCAGCATGTGACCCTGGAGCTGGAGGATCTCTCTGATTTAACTCAAGAGGCATGTAGCTAATTGTGTTTGGTGAGGAGGGAGGCAGGCAAAGGGGTGAATGTTATATTTGCTTTGGAAAATAACTATTTTTCAGTTCACATAATTTCTTCATGTAACAAACACGTGTGAAATGCCTTTGGCAAACTCGATAAATCATCCTTTTAGATGGATAAGATTGAGATCTGAAAGTTGCAAGCAAAGAAAAGAAAACTTATTCTATTTTTTTTTAAATAAGGGAGACTCTGTCCCAGACGTGAAGCCACTTCTGTAAAAGGCTGTCGTCTGACATACCAAATATGCCCAGCAGCCTATTCAGCTCCCATGTTGAGAGCCAGCATGGAAAAAGACGTCACAGGAACTTCTGGACTCACGAAAACAAAAACACCACGGTTGAATCTGAGGATTCAATTTTTGTTGTTGTTGTTGTTGTTTGAGGTTTGAAGCATGTAGCCCAGGCTAGCCTCTACGTAGCCAAGGATGATCTTGAATTACTGATCCTTCCACCTCCACATTCTAGGTGCTGGGATTATGGGGTGCCACTGCTTCTGGTTTATGGGGTTCTGGGGATCAAACCCAGGACTTGTTTTTTTTCTTCAGTATTTTTAAAGCAAAGTCTCACTCTGATGCCAAGGTGGCCTGAGCTTCAGGCAGTCTTCCTGTCTTAGCTTCTGGAACACTGGAATTACAAGTGTGAGCCCCCATGCCCAGCAAATTTAATTCTAAAATACTATTTTCACTTGCTCAAATGAAAAACAGGAGTTTAGAAATAGAAATCTTTTGTAAGGCTACAGAATACAATCTAAAATACATGATTCAAAAGAGGTGCCAAAACTCTGCACCTCATACAGTACACTGGGTTCACAGAGATGATAATAAACTTTATTTTATTATTTTATTTTATTGAGACGGGATCTCACTGTAGCCATGCCTAGCCTGGAACTCACAGAAATCTGCCTGCCTCTGTCTCCCAGGTGCTGGGATTAAGAGCATGCACCACACACCACACCTCACCCTATATATTTTATTTTAGAGACAAGGTCTCTTGTTGCCCAAGCTGGCTTCAAACTCTGCATGTAGCCAATTATAACCTTGAATTATAAGTTTATAGGTACGCACATGAGTGCAGGTACGTGTGGTAGCCAGAAGAGGGTGTCAGATCCCTACCTAACATGGTTCTGGGACCTGAACTTGGAGCCTCTGCAAGAGCAGTTTGTGCTCTTGACCAATGAGCCATCTCTCCAGCTATAACCCTGAATCCTTCTGTTTTCACCCTCTAAATGCTGGAATTGCAGGTGTGTGCTACCACATCTGGGTTGTGTGCTGTGAGGAGCAAACCCAGGGTCTCGTGTATGTTACACAGATGCTATGCCAATGATGCCATGTCTTCAGCTGAGTGCTGGTTTAAATCACCAAATAACCCAGTTCCCAGCTAGCAGAGTGCAGGGGAGGACTGAGGAAGAGTCTTCCAGAAAGTTCTGTCCTAGGGAAAGCACTGGGTCGCTAGCAGAAAGATCAAAAATACTCACAACTACCCAGTGAGAGAAGCCATTTGGAGAAGCACCACATGTTGCATGCTGCAAGCGCAGGAAAATGGAATGGAATGCAGCTAGTGTCACAAAAGCTGCTACTTGGAAAAGTCAAGCACTTTTCCAAAGGTCAAGCCATGGCTTAAGAAGTCTTGGTGATATTTTAGCTTTTGTATATCTATTATCTGGTTCCTACAATGATTTTCTTGTAATGCTATGTGTCCTTCCAAGAACTCTTAACAGTATATTTATCTAAAATACCTATCAAGCATCCAAGGCCAAACAATCTCCTGAACTAAGGTAACACTCTTGTGGAAATGGCGCCTGTTCCCTAGATCAAGTGATAGCTTTATTTCTTGTGCAATGTGAGACCCTCCTTTTCTATTACTAACATTATAGACTCCTAACTTCTTACCTAACTACTTCTAGGAATGTAGACTGAGCACACAGATCCCCTTCTTGATATACTAACCGATCATTAGCTCTCAATTGACCTCCTCCTTTACCACTCCCCTTTTGGGTTGTAAAAAGTACATTTTCAAGACAGTATTTCACTGTGTAGCCCTGGCTGTCCTAGCCCTGGTTGGTTTGCTTGAGACAGAGTCACATTACGTAGCTCAGACTGGCCTGGAATTTGCTGTGATCCTCCTGGCTCTGCCTTCCAGCTGCTGGGATGGAAGCTGCAAGCTGCCATGCCCGCTCCCTGTGTAATCTGCACATATTCTATGGTGATTGGAGACTACATAAGCGTATAGTCAATTTATTTGTTTGTTTCTATCAGTGTGATAGAACAGTACAAAGTTTCTATCAGTGCAAGAACAGTACAAAGACCATCTTTCTTCTAGAGTTTTTTGTGAGCACACTGCTCACAAAACAGGGTGTAGGAGCCTGTTTTGTTCCATGTAGTCCATAGTTATTTATACCTGTATTATTCTGCTTTTGGAACGAGCCAGATTCACTAGTAGATGTCTGTTCAAATGGCTCCTAGATTATTCTAACCTGTTCCTGGTACTGGGGAGTGAGTCCAAATTTTCTGGTAGAAGATGGTCTAGGCTCATCTGCTGTTTTCTCTGCCTCAGCTCTGGATTCAGCCATAAAGAGCTCTGGTCCCCTCCATCGGCGGCGTGGGACGGCGAGATGTCTCACAGGAAATTCTCTGCTCCCAGGCATGGCTCCTTGGGCTTCTTGCCCCGGAAGCGCAGCAGCCGGCATCGTGGGAAAGTGAAGAGCTTCCCCAAGGATGACCCTTCCAAGCCTGTTCACCTCACGGCCTTTCTAGGCTACAAGGCTGGCATGACCCATATCGTCCGGGAAGTTGACAGACCAGGATCCAAGGTGAACAAGAAAGAAGTTGTGGAGGCTGTAACCATTGTGGAAACACCACCCATGGTAGTTGTGGGCATCGTGGGATATGTTGAAACCCCACGAGGCCTCCGGACCTTCAAGACAGTATTTGCTGAGCACATCAGTGATGAGTGTAAAAGGCGTTTCTACAAGAACTGGCACAAATCTAAGAAGAAGGCCTTTACCAAATACTGTAAGAAATGGCAGGATGACATGGGCAAGAAACAGCTGGAGAAGGACTTCAACAGCATGAAGAAGTACTGCCAAGTCATCCGCATCATTGCCCACACTCAGATGCGTCTGCTTCCTTTGCGCCAGAAGAAGGCACACTTGATGGAGATCCAGGTGAATGGCGGCACTGTAGCCGAGAAGCTGGACTGGGCCCGGGAGAGGCTGGAGCAGCAGGTTCCTGTGAACCAGGTGTTTGGACAGGATGAGATGATTGATGTCATCGGGGTGACAAAAGGCAAAGGCTACAAAGGGGTGACCAGTCGCTGGCATACAAAGAAACTGCCCCGCAAGACTCACCAAGGGTTGCGCAAGGTTGCCTGTATTGGAGCCTGGCACCCTGCCCGTGTGGCCTTCTCTGTGGCTCGAGCTGGGCAGAAAGGCTACCATCATCGAACAGAGATTAACAAGAAGATTTACAAGATTGGTCAAGGCTACCTCATCAAGGATGGTAAGCTGATCAAGAACAACGCATCTACCGACTACGACCTGTCTGACAAGAGCATCAACCCTCTGGGTGGTTTTGTTCATTATGGTGAGGTGACCAATGACTTCGTCATGCTCAAAGGCTGTGTGGTGGGAACCAAGAAACGAGTGCTCACTCTGCGCAAGTCCTTGCTGGTGCAGACCAAACGACGTGCTCTGGAGAAGATTGACCTGAAATTCATTGACACCACCTCCAAGTTTGGCCACGGTCGTTTCCAGACCATGGAGGAGAAGAAAGCATTTATGGGACCACTCAAGAAAGACCGCATTGCCAAGGAGGAAGGTGCCTAGTGCCAGAAGCACTTTGCGTAGCTGGTGGGGTCTCAATAAAAGTTTTTCCAGTGAAAAAAAAGAAAAAAGCTCTGGTCCCTTTAATGGAGGGTAGTTGCTGCCGCAGGAGTGTGTGCACCAGGCAGTCTCACTGACCAGATAATCCTACAGTTCCTCAGTGACACGCTCAGGGTCTGTGGTGTGTGTGTGTGTGTGTGTGTGGGGGGGGGTATGGGACTGCCGTTGCCATAGGGACAAGCCTTCCTGCACAAGCCATGTAGACACGTATGTTAGTACACACCCACTCATTAGCATCTGTATATGTTTATTTTTCTTCCTGGTGATATCACTGGCATTGTTACTATGGTGATAAAGATGAGTGCTGGGGATTAGACCCAGATAAATACAATCTACCGAACAAACATCAGTCAACACCTGTATCTCCATTTCCAAACCAATAGAGACCCTTTATCAAATACATTCTTTGTAAGTATTTTTCTCCTTCAGTGAAAACCAACTCCTATTTTTCCTCTATGTCATTGATTATTTTATAAATTTCCTTGTATGTAACTGTTAGGCTCATGCTTGTTTAACTTAACTTAATTCTGGCTTTAAAATATTTATTTTCAAGGTATCTACTATTATATGGTCATAATTTATTTTATTTTTAATTATGTGTATAGGTGTATATCTGTGTGTCCAGTATCCATGGAGGCCAGAAAAGGGTGTTTGATCCCCTTGAGCTAGAGTAGCAGGGGTTGTGAGCAGCCCAATGTGGTGCTAGGAAGAAAACTTGGGTTTTCGGGAGCCACAAAGCCCTTTCTCTAACTCCGTTCACTGGCTTACATTTTCAAATTACATTTTATTAATTTACTTTGTGTGTGCATTCATGTGTGTGTTTGCATATCACAGTGCATGTGTGGAGGTCAGAGGACAGCTTCTGGGAGTCTGATCTCTCCTTCCATCACATTGGTTCTGGGAATCAAACTCAGGCCATTTGGCTTTAAGTGGCGAGCACATTGTCCACTGAGCCACATCTCCAGCCCCTCTTTTCTTTCTTTCTTTTTTTAAAAGAAATACAATTATGAATCACACACATAAAATATAAATTTGACAGGTTTAGACATATGTATAGACCTGTGAAACCACCACAATCAAGATAATGGATGTGTCTCCCACCCTCCACGCTCTCCTTACGCCCTTCTTAATCCTGTTCCTGGCAGCCGCTGGTCGGCTCCTGTCACTCTAGATTTATGCTGCAGATTTATAACTACTTCAGAGTCCAGCCCTTGGGAGGGGGCGCTGTCGAACCAAGTCAGAGAGTGTGGCGCTGATGGCACAGGCAGGCAGCAACCAGAAATGCCACGAAATGGGAAGCCTGCCCTTCTTCTTCTGTGTGTTTTGTTCATCTTTTCTCAGCATATGTTGATTAGATATAATAAAGTTTTCACTGTGACATTTTCATGCACGTTTTATCGTATTATATATGAGATATATATATATATATCATTCTCTCCACACTCATGCACATATGGACAGGCCTAACTGGACTTGGTGGGTTATCAAAACAACAACAACAACAACAACAAAACAAAACAAAAAACAAACCCAAAGACATAAAGTGGAGGAGGCGTGTTGAGAGTATATGGGGAGAGTTGGAGGAGGAAATTGGAGTCACATATTTCATTATATACATGCATGATGACATTTTCAAAAGTAAAGAAAAAATTTTTGAAAGAGGAAAAATTATTATCTCTTCAGTTTAAGAAAATAAACAAAACCCAAGAGAAAAACCGAAAGTTCAGTGATTCCATTTAGATGAGCTCCTGCTGACAACCCAGGAGGAGGAGGTGGGGGAGGAGCAGGGGAGTGGAGGTGTGGGGGGAGGGTGGCCAGGACCTCACCTCCTTGGTGGACCAGAGGAGAGAAAGTCTCTAGGAAAATATCCAAACCCACTGTCCTGTCTCGTGGAGTCTGTGTCGCTTGTAAGATGGGAGTCTGACTTGTGTGTGAGTGACCGTGGTAAGAATGATGACAGGCTTTGACGGTCTGGGGGAGGTCTGTCTCGTGGCAATGCCGAACCCAGGGCTTCATGCACGCTAGGCAAGCCCTGAACTGCAAAGCCACACCCTTCGCCCAAGGACCTGAATACTGACATGACTTTTAGGTCCATTAGGGGAACTTTGTGGTCCACGGATAGGCCCTGACCTTTCTCTGAGAATTCTGCTCTGGCCCCACTTCCCACCCATGGAGGACGTTACCACATCCTTACCTGTGTCTCCCTCACGTAAGTCCAGGCCACAGCAAAAGGCTGTTTCCAGGGTCACTGACTGCTTCTGTGAACAGCTCTAAGGGCACTGTGGCCTCTTTTCTCTTCCCCCACCCTTTTTTCCTGTTTGTTTTAAATTTTGAGACCGGTTCTCATTACATAGTCGTAGCTGATCTAGTACTAGCTCTATAGACCAGGCTGGCCTTGAACTCACAGTGATGTACCTGCTTCTTCCTCCCAAGTGCTGGGATTAAAGTTTGTGCCACCAGAACCACCAGCTTCTGACTCTATAATGTCTACACACTGATCCCTCCTCTGTCTTAAGCTTCTCTGGATTCCTCTGTCTATGGCAGTGGCTGCAGGGACATGCGTCTAGTCTGTGGACCTAGAGTCCCCTCCTCTTCTTCCTCCTTACCCACCTCACTCCAGGGATGATTTTCTGCTAAGAACCAGAAAGCCTGCTAGACACATTTGGAAGAGCTGTCCCCTTTGGCCTAGAGCTGCAGGCCCTCCTCCTTTGCTGACTTCCCTTGTGGTGTCTGGTTCTCCCTGCTGGAGCATTTCTCACCCTTTAAAAAATACTACGTTACTACACCGCTATTATGTAGTTCTGCTTCTCCCTTCATTGCTTAACTTTTTAAAAAGGAAATTGAGAAGAAGTTTATTGCAGAGCCGAAGAACATACTCAAGAGTGTGAGGGCTTCTCCAGGGAGTTGTCACATTGCCTAACTTTATTCTCATTACAGAGAGGTACTGAGAGAGAGAGAGAGAGAGAGAGAGAGAGAGAGAGAGAGAGAGAG
>CABHPP010138168.1:20879-41247 GCA_902168425.1 Peromyscus attwateri | reverse complement strand
TAAATACATACATACATACATACATACATACATACATACATACATATTTGAAAAAAAAAAAAAAAAAAAAGAAAAACATATATTTATTTGGTGAAGACCAGAGGAAAATGAAAACATTCGATTGTGGTGTGGGGGCAGTAACAAGAGTCCTTTCTTTCTCAGCTATCCTTAGTATTATTTATTGTTTACACAGTAACAAGTAACCTCATTATGAACAAGAGCACTCTGGTTTTTATTTGTTTGTTTTTTGTTTGTTTGTTGGTTGATTGGTTTTTCGAGACAGGGTTTCTCTGTGTAGTTTTGGTGCCTGTCTTGGATCTCGCTCTGTAGACCAGGTTGGCCTTGAACTCACAGAGATCCGCCTGGCTCTGCCTCCCGAGTGCTGGGATTAAAGGCAGCACCACTGCTGCCCAGCTCCAAGAGCACTCTGTTAGAAGCTGGTAGTGAGCCCTGGCGCTGAGAGCTCTGCTTGGAGGCTTTTAAAAGGGCACAGCCAGGCTGCATGTGGTGGCACATGTCTGCAATCCTAGCACTTGGGAGGCTGAGGCGTGACTGGAAAGTTTTTAGCCAGCCTGGGCAATATAGTTAGACTGAGATAGGATAGAGAGCTATAGAACATTAAAGAAACATCAGAAGAAAGGAATCCCTCACTCCAGGGTCTAGTTGAAATCTTTCTCCAGCTGAGAATAAAGAATTCAAAGCACACAGGGCTGGAGAGATGGCTCAGTACTTAAGAGCCCTGGCTGCTCTTACAGAGGACCCAGATTTGATTCCCAGTACCCTCATGGTGGCTCACAACCACTGGATCGTTGTGCCCTCTTCTGGGCTCTGCAGGCACCAAGCACCAGGCACACAAATGGTGCACACACACACGTGCAGGCACAGCACCTGTACATGTTAAATTTAAGTGGAAAAATCCAGCCCAGGTAGCAGCACTTGCATTCAAGTTTGCTGGCACAGAGACGTATTTATTTTATGTACAGATGTCTTCAGATAAGAACGTTGAAACTGGGCCAGTGAGCTGGTAAAGGCACTTGCCACCGAGCCTGACAACTTGCCTTCAATCCCCCAGGACCCACAAAAGTGGAAAGAGAACCAACTTCCATAGGTCGTCATCAGACCTCCACATGTGTGCTGTGGCATGCACACTGTGGCTGTGTGCATGTATGCACACATACATACACACACTAATAAACAAGTGTAGAAAAACTTAAAGCAATGTTAAAATAGCAATGAATCATGTTAAGGTTTAAGCACACATGCCCCTTGAGTATGGTCTTGCTCTTTTTCCAGATATTTTCTGAGAATCTCACAAATATGTCTTAATTTTGCTTACAATAAAAAAAAATAGTTGGGAGATGGTAGCACATACCTTTAATCCCAGCACTCAGGAGGCAGAGGCAGGTGGATCTCTGTGAGTTCAAGGCCAGTCTGGTCTACAGAGTGAGTTCCAGGACAGCAGAGCTGCATGGAGAAACCCTGTCTCCAAAACCAAAACAAAACAAAACAAAAATTAAACCTGGAGCTAAAAAGATGACTCAGCAGTTAAGATCAATTGCTGCTTTTCAAGAGAACCCAAGTTTGGTTCTCAGCACCCACATGGGGTGGCTCACAGCTGCCTGTCAGCTCCAGCTGCAGGGGATCTGACACTCTCCCTGTCTTCAGTGGACACCCGCACAATACATGGCATTCACTTAAACACACACAAACAATAAAGTAACTCTTTTTAAAAGATTTTATTCTTTCTATTTGTGTGTGTGTGTGTGTGTGTGTGTGTGTGTGTGTCTGTGTGTGTGATGATATGTGTGTGCACATGCATGGGGATAGGTATTAGATACCCTGTTGTTGGAGTTACAGATGGTTGTGAACTGCCAGACATCTTTACTGGGAATAGATCTCAGGTCCTCTGCAAGAGCCACAAGTGCTCTTAACTGTGAAACTACCTCTCCAGTCCTATAAAAACCAATCCTAAAAACAAAATTAACTTCCTGTGCAGCCCTCGTGACCTAGGACTCTCACCTCATCGGTTGTTATCCTGTGCAGCACACTTCAGCAACTATCCTATGACCTCATGCTCTATCTACTGAAGAGTTCCTTAGCAACCCTTTGAGAGTAACTTCAGAAGCCACCCACATCACACACATGGCTGCCATATGGACGTGCAGGCTGCTACTCTTTCCTGAGAAGCACTTGCCCTAAGCTCCCCACCAAGCCTCTCAGGGCGATGCTAAAGTTCTCTTGGTAAACCTAACTCATACTACCTCATATTGCATATCCATGTGAAGTGTGGTCCTAACTGATTTTAACAATAAAACCCAGTCAGATATTGAAGGTGAAAGCTGAAAGATCAGAGAAGCAGAGCAGCCATCCACTAGAGAGTTCCTACCTCTATGCAATCTCAGACTGAATGAGGGTGCCCAGATCCTGTCTCCACCTTCCAGAGTACTGGCATTAAAGGCGTGTGTCACCCAAGTGCTGGGATCAAAGGCATGATCCTTCCAAGTGCTGGGATCAAAGGTGTGAGCCTCCCATGTGCTGGGATTAAAGGCATGAGATCCCAAGTGCTGGGATCAAAGGTGTGAGCCACCACTGACAGGCTCTGTTTCTCTTTTAGACTGGTTCAATCTCTTGTAGCCCAGGGTGGCCCTAAACTCCTGATCTTCCTGCTTCTCTTCCCAAGTGCTGGGATTAAAGATGTAAGCCATCACCGTCTGGCCTCTATGGTTAACTAGTGGCTGGCTCTGCCCTCTGATCTCCAGGCAAGCTTTATTTGTCACAACACAAAATATCATACAACAGCGATGCTTTCTGAAATTATTTTCTGTAGTGGGGTCAAGAATCCTGCCTTAACCTCAGTAGAGGTTCCTGAAAACAACCCTTCAGGACACCGAGGGGCCAGTGAGGAACTGTCTCTGGCCTATGTCCCACTACTGCTGTCAACACCAAGTCTCAAAAAATCAAGAACAGATTATGGTTCAGCATAGAGTGCTCCATTAGCACTCTGAGGAAGATCCTGGGATCAGTCCTCAGTGTGATATTTTTTTGTTTGTTTATCGAGACAGGGTTTCTCTGTGTAGCTTTGCGCCTTCCCTGGATCTCACTCTGTAGATCAGGCTGGCCTCGAACTCACAAAGATCCGCCTGGCTCTGCCTCCCAAGTGCTGGAATTAAAGGCGTGCGCCACCACTGCCCAGCTATATATTCTTTTAAAGATGTTTTTCTGGATAATGCTGTGGAAGAGAGGGCAGGAAGAGTGTAGGAGCCAGAAGATGAGGAAGGGCTAAGAAACATTGTGGTTATATTGTGTTTCCCAAAATATTGTGCACTCTAATAAACTTATCTGGGGTCAGAGAACAGAACAGCCACTAGATACAGAGGCCAGAAAATGGTGGCACACACACCTTTAATCCTATCACTTGGAGGGCAGAGATCCATTCGGATCTCTGTGAGTTCAAGGCCACACTGGAAACAGCCAGGCATGATGACTCATGCCTTTAATCCCAGGAAGTGATGGCAGAAAGCAGAGAGGTATATAAGGCATGAAGACCAGGAACTAGAGCTGGTTAAGCTTTTAGGCTTTTGAGCAGCAGTTCAGCTGAGATCCATTTGGATAAGGACTCAGAGGCTTCCAGTCTGAGGAAACAGGATCAGTTGAGGAACTGCCGAGGTGAGGCAGCTGTGGCTTGTTCTGTTTCTCTGATCTTCCAGCGTTCACCCCAGTACCTGGCTCCAGGTTTGATTTTATTAATAAGAACTTTTAAGATTCGTGCAACAAAACGTCATCTTCTAGAAATGAGAAACCATTGCAACCATGACCACATGGCAGCTGTGATCACATGTACAGGGTCTACACAAGACCCTGTCAGAGTCAGTCATGGGATGGGGAGAGGCTCATAGGACCTTACCCTCCCTTCTAAATCACTGGATACTGACAGATTCTAGGAGAGGGGCAAGTCACTGACTTCAGCTGTGTACCTGCTGCTGAGCCCACCAGCCTCCAGTGGACAGTCCCAAAGCCATGGTGACACAGAACAACCCTGGTTAAACTCAGTGGGTACAAAATAAAACAGAAAGATGAATGGGAGAAATGGATTTGTAGGGAGGAGAGGGGACTGTCAGGGATGGGAGGGAGACCAGAGAGGGTGGGGATTGAGAGTAATCAGAATGCACTATGTATGTGTAGATATATATATATATATATATATATATATATATATATATATATATATATCTGTGTGTATGTATGTATATACATGTATATGTGAGATTGTCAAAGAACAAATTGAATTAATAGAAAAGTTATAAAATTAATATGAAAGTTTTTCAGGATCTTGTTTAGTTTGAGTGAGTAAACACAGAAGATGTGCTGAATTTGACACAAGCATATTAAATAATTTGCTGCACAGGTGATTTTTTGATCTGTCAT
Organism: Peromyscus attwateri; assembly: GCA_902168425.1. Lineage (NCBI taxonomy): Eukaryota > Metazoa > Chordata > Mammalia > Rodentia > Cricetidae > Peromyscus > Peromyscus attwateri. Next base: position 36,822 of record CABHPP010138168.1, on the reverse strand, counting down.
AGCAGGGCATCACCTGAGCCCTGTGTTTCAGCACGATGACATTGTTTCCTCCAACCTCACTCTGTGGCCCAGCTACAACCTCATGTCCCATATCACTGCTCTCCCTCCTCACCTCCTCCTGACACTCTGAGAATACAAAGTGGCCTTTAGATTTGTGGTTCCCAGCCTTGGTTTCTCTGCCCATGCCTACTGTCCATGGAATCTATTAAAGTCTGCAGACATATGGGTTGTCGTGAATGAGGAAGCTGTTTGCTAATGGCAGCTAGCTGACAGAAGGGAGGTAGTCTGTCAAATATGCAGCTCACACAGCACCGCCTTCCCCAAAGAGAATTATCCAGTCCCAAATGTCCAGAGTAGTCATGTTGAGAAACCGTACTTTGCAGATAAGGGAACCAAAAACAGGGTGTAGGCCTCTCTCACTAGTCCTGTCGGCTGTTGCTGGCAAAGGGCAGAGGAAGTCTACTGAAGAGGCACAGGCCAGGCCTGCAGCTCTGCCCACCCATATCAACAGCTCCTGAGAATGTAGTGTCTGGATGAAGACCAGTCAACTTAAGCACGTGTATGTGTGCACACATACGTACGCGCATCACATACACACACATACACACACACACACACACACAGGAAAAACCAGACTTTGCCCCAAAAATGTTATCGTGGTGTACATCCCCAACTCGGGACTTGCTTCATGTCAATTTCTCTCAAGAAAGCCTGCTTCTCCTACCAAACCAGTTTCTCCAGCTCACCCTCATCAGAGTTCTGTTTACACAGCCTTAGATTCCAAATCTTATCCTTGATACTATCACGAACTCAGAGCTGCACGAAGACCGTTTGGACAGAGCCTGAGTTTCAGGCAAAGGGAAAATTGGCAGCAGGGCCCAAGAGAGGTTATCAGAGCTGACGGGGAGCAGGCCAAGCTGTGACGAGGAACTGCAACTGGGATGAACACAAACTCCACTCAAAGAACCACCTGATGTAACGTTTCCGCGGCCTTTATTCTAAGCATTGGCCTGAAGCACAGTGAAGAGAAAGATCAAGGGATTGGTCAACGTCCCAGGAATCATTGAGGAAAAGGGATTCTGGATGTAAAAATACATTGTCATGGTCCATTTTCAGTGCAAGGTGCAATTAGAATTCATCCAGGAGTCACAGACAAGCAGGAGACGCCACGGCCCTCTCCCCGCTTAGCTGGTACCCACTTGTCTAAGAGTGAATTACAGGCTGTGATGCTGCCCCAGGATGTTTATCCAATAAGGCTTGGCATCCTGATCTCACGGGACAGGGAATTGGGAAGGGGCTATGCTGGAAGAGTGTGAGGATTGTAACTCTCTGGAGTACCAGCCTATGGAGAAAGAAGAGCAGGGGTTTCCCGAGATGAGGGCGCTAAAAGTCAGTCTGGAGCCAAGGTGTGGCACCAGCCCTCCACCTTTCCCTCCCTGCTGGAGTCCTAGTCTGCAGAATCTTAGATTCAGAACTATTGGCCTTTGCTAGTCTCATGAATCTGCTATTACAGAGTGAGGGTCTTGTTTCTCATATAAAATGGGAAAAATAACATCTGAGCCATGTAGTGCATAGCAGTAATCCGGGCATTTGTGAAATGGAGGTATATGAAACAAAGGACTAAGAGTTCAAGGTCATCCTTGGCTACTTAAGTGAGTTTGGGGCCAGACTGGGCTGTAATGATATCCTGTCTCCAAACAAAAACGAAGTATCTATTACTGGAGAGTGAAAAACTGTAACTTGTTAGCTGGCCATGGCCTGGCAAGAGTATTTCTTACAGCAGCTGACTTCTTTACTCTGATCTTATATTAACTCTGCAATCCTGATCCCAGCCTGATCCTTCGAGGAAGTGCTCTCCTGTTGACACGTTCAGATGAAGCTTTTACTATAAATGAATAAAGGAACTTCTTGGCTGTTGTTGAGACCTGACCATGTGAAAGGTCTATTCACCCTTGAATCTGAGTTATCGGAACCTTAACATGAAGTGTTCTGAAAGCACAGCCAGAGGCCTCTGGCGAGCTCCATGACAACAAGGGAGGAGTATCTCAAAGACACGCTCTTAACCAGGTTTTCAGCGTGAAGGGGTCTGTGTGTGGATGCAGATGTGCACAGCAGTCATGCTCCCTAAAGTCTCGTCCAATCCACAGCCGATGGCCGCATCGACGCAAAGGTGATAAAGACCTTCTGGCTGACGAACCATCTTTTCTCTCTCCTCAGTGGAAGGATTTTTGTCTCATCAGTCCAACCAAGGACTTCTGGCTGTTCATTAAGGAAGACAGTAAAGTAATTAGGAACCTTGTAAGAGACAAGAGGGCCTTTGAAACTATTATTATGTGTGCATAGGACGTGTGTAGGGTGCATGCTAGCTGTGTGGATATGAATGGGGAGGCCAGAGGATTACTTTGTGGGACTAGTTCTCTCCTCCATCTTTTCATGGGATGGCCTCATGCTGTCAGGCGCACACAGCAAATACTTACCTGCTGAGTCATCTTGCCAGGCTGGAAGGACCTTTTGAACCATGGATGTGGGCCAGGACACATGAATTTGAACAAATCAATAAACACAAGACTGTTTTCCTGCCAGATGTGTTGATGTACACCATTAATCCCAGCACCTGGCAGGTACAGGCAGGTGGATCTCTATATTCAACACCAGCCTTGACCCTGTCTTTAAAAAAAAAGAAAAAAGATTGAAGGAGACTCTCAAAAGCAGAGTATCTTGAGCAATAGTCAAGGTCAAAATTGCTCACTGTGCCCTGGTCAGAGGATGTAAGGAGGCGTGTTTGCTCTCTCAGAGTCCCACAGAGCAGCGTCTTTAACCCTGTGCTCTAAGTATGTCCTCACCCGGGCCCCTCCTGCAGTGGTTTGGACCTTCTTCCAAATGCTTGAAACCAGCTTCTGCAGCTGCTGCAGACTTGACTCTAGTGTGCCAGATTTTGCCTTTGTTGGGAGCACAGTGGCTGCTCAGATCTTGGTCCAATTCTTCACTCTGGATCCTTGCCTTGGTTTTACCACATCCAGACTTGCCTGGATTAAACAGCTTAAATGGATTTGAAGTTTCCACCAGTGGAATTGGCTGGCACCCCTTCGATGAGTGTTCATCCACTAGATCCTGTCCCCTTCACCATCAGCACAGCCAGAGGAGAAGCCAGAGCTGGTGTGTGAAGAACATACCATGATAGTGGGTGGTGAGATGCACCATGGGAGCACTGTGGAGGACATGCCATGATAGTAGGTGGTAAGATGCATCATGGGAGCACTGTGGAGGACATACCATGATGGTGGGTGGTAAGATGCATCATGGGAACACTATGGAGGACATTCCATGATGGTGGGTGGTGAGATGCATCATGGGAGCACTGTCGAGGACATACCATGATGGTGGGTGGTGACATGCATCATGGGAACACCATGGAGGACATTCCATGATGGTGGGTAGTGACATGCATCATGGGGGCCCCATTTTAGTTTTTGGATCTCATATAGCAATCAGAAAAGTTGCTTACTCAAAATGTGCCCTCGCATAGAGTCAGAAAGTTCACAATACTGAGATTACAGCCCTGCATCTGAATGTTGCTCAGAGGATGATGCTGTCGAAGCAGCTAGGTTGCCAGGAACTAATGCTGCCCAAAGGGCCAGCCTACAGGCAGCACCAGGGTATGAAAAAAAAATCCACGACTACTGCAGGGTGCAAGGACTTTTCTATCTGAGGGGCAAATAAGGAAACACACTTTCTGATGATAGCTTTCTCTTTTACTTCATCCTAAAAAATCTCTTTCCTGCCAGGCGGTGGTGGTGCACACCTTTAATCCCAGCACTCGGCAGGCAGAGGCAGGCGGATCTCTGTGAGTTCGAGGCCAGCCTGGGCTACAGAGCGAGTTCCAGGACAGGCTCCAAAGCTACACAGAGAAACCCTGTCTCGAAAAGAAAAATCTCTTTCTGAAAATCTGTAGCTAGAGTTTTCCTGCCTGGCCCACAGTCAGGACAAATCTGTGTCACTTGCTAGTCCCACAGCCGCTCAGACCCAACCAAGTAAACACAGAGACTTATATTGTTTAAACTGTTTGGCCTAATGGCTCAGGCTTCTAGCTATCTAGTTCTTACATCTTAAATTAATCCATTTCTATAAATCTATACCTTGCCACATGGCTCGTGGCTTACCGGCATCTTCACATGCTGCTTGTCATGGTGGCGGCTGGCAGTGTCTCCCCCACCTTCCTGTTCTCTAAATTCTCCTCTCTGTTAGTCCCGCCTATACTTCCTGCCTGGCCACTGACCAATAAATAAAATCAGTGTTTTATTTATTGACCAATCAGAGCAATTTGACATACAGACCATCCCACAGCAAAAATCTCTGTCTCCACACAGCTACATATCTCTCTTTACATACATACATCTTTCTCTGGCACAGACACATATCTCTGTACACAGTTACATCTCTTTTTTTTTATATAGCTTCACCTCTCTCTCTCTACATACATCTTTCTTCCACATATCTCTTCTTACACACATCTTTACACAGCTACTGCTCCATCTCTCTACACAGCTCTCTCTGCACACATCATCAACAGCTACATCTCTCTTCTCCACATATCTTTCTTTACCCACATCTCTCCTACACATACATCTCTACCCTACACACACACTTCTCCCTTACATACACACATCTCTTCTACATACACACATCTCTTTCCTACATACACATCTGTCCCCTACACACACATCTTTCTTCTATATCTCTGTTCTATATAGCTACACAAGCTCTCTCCTCTACATAACTACTCATCTCTCTACACAGCTCTCTCTGCATGCACACACACACACACACACACACACACACCTTCTACACATAGCTCTATACAGCTCTTTACCTAGCTCTCTCTACATAGCTCTTTCTATACACATCTCCTTCAACAGCCAAACTCTGGACAATTATGAGTTACATTTTCAGGGTCCAATCCATTCTAATAACACATGACAAGTCACACAGTTTCTCTCAGGCTAGGGAGGTCAGCTTACCAGGCATGGCGAGTAAAGCAGGCATGTAGCTCTGATCGGTTAGCATTCCCAGACAGAGAATGACATTGAAATTCAGGACTTAAACAATAGTTAGTTGGCTGAAACTTGAGGTTAGGAGTATGTGCAGAAAGTCAGTTGCTGCAGGGAGTTTATGTCTTAATGCTATCAGCCTGACTTTGGTTCAACAAATAGACAGCTGAGAACTTGCCCTTGTGCAATTCATCTCCAAGGGCAACTAGTCTATTTTTGGATTTGCTCTAAAGTCTAAAATTAGTTGAATGTGTAAAAATCTATCTTTCTAACTGAGAATACTGTTACTTTCCTATGTCAGTCTGAGTAATGAAAAAATCCTAGTATATTTCTGTTCATCAAAATGACACCACTTAAGCAGAAATCATCTTCCAGACCATCCACAGCTATATGTGTGTCCAATAGATGGAATATATTCACAAGATAAACACATAAGCAGTGGGGAAAATACCCATATCTGTTTTTAGGGAAGTAATGTAGTGGCACAAGAAAAAATTACAGACAGAAGCAACTGGTTGTCAGAGTCTGTGGTCCCGTAAGCCTTGTTTAACAAGATTCCTCCATCAGAGAGTTATTCCCCTGGTGGGTCGACAACTGAACTGTCAGTTGCCACCTGCTGTATATTCTTAACGGCCTCAGCAAGGAACCTGAGCTTTATGAGTTCTCTAGGTGGTTCCTCTAGACTTGAAGGATGAGACAGATCATAAAAAAAGGACTGTGCGGGCAGTGGTGGTGCATGTCTTTAATCCCAGCACTCAGGAGGTAGAGACAGGAGGATCTCTGTGAGTTCCAGGCTATCCTGGTCTACACAGTGAGTTCCAGCACAGCTAGGGCTACACAGAGAAACCCTGCCTCAAGAAACAAAAAATAAACAAACAAAAAAGAACTATGTGGAGCTGTGTGCTCATGGTGTCAAACCACAGCCAAGATTTGTGCCAGATACAGTGGGATTATTGAAGGATTTGACTATTGAAGATTTTCCTTAAATTACTGTTTCCACTATTGCTACTTTAAAAAAGAATGTACGTGTACATGTGGATAGTCATACATGCACATTTTGTTTTATATGTGCCTGTGTGTGGGTGCTGCAAGCCATGGGAAAATATAATGGAATCCAGCTACTATCACAAAAGCTGCTACTTGGAAAAGTCAAGAACTTTTCTGAAGGTCAAGTCATGACTTAAGAAGTCTTGGTGATATTTTAGCTTTTGTATATATATAAGCCGATTCCTGCAATGATTTTCTTGTAATGCTATGTGTGCCTCCAAGAACTCATAACAGTGTATTTTATCTGAAATACCTATCAAGCGTCCAAGGCCAAACGATCTCCTGAATTAAGGTAAATTAAGCTCAGACCCTCCTTTCTTATACAGCCTTAGTGGTATTTATACTAACATTATAGACTCCTAACATTTACCTAGCCACCTCTAGGAGTGTAGTCTGAGCACATAAATTCCCTTTTTCTGATATATTAACCGATTTTAGCTCTTAGGTGACCTCCTCCCTTACCACTCCTCTTTTGGGTTGTAAAAGAAAGTCTGACGGTCACTGCCGGAGGAAAACTCTTGTCTGCCTTTATGACTCTGTACGAATTGAAGCCTGGTGACCTTGTTTTAGCTAGCGCACTGCTATTGCATGGGCATATAACTGTAAACCTCAGAGACTGAGGAAGGATTTTGACTGGAGAACCAGATGGAGAGCTAGAAGAATGAGATGGAAGATGAGGAAGAGCCAGGTGGGGAAGAACGAGATGAGAAAGACCAAGATGGGGCAGAACTAAGATGAGAGAAATCAGACAGAACTTTGAGGGGACATCAGATAAATGTAGAGAGAAATCAGGCAAGAAAGGAGCTGGGCATGAGAGCAGAACTGTAGCTGTGTCGATAGAATTTTATCCCAGAGGAATAAAGTAGATGGACGAAAGAGCTCGGTGTGCTTAGATTCATTTCCCAAAAATAATTTGTGCTGTTCATAGCTCCTCTTCTGGGCCCCTGGGAAGATTATTATTAAGGCTGGTCCATAATAATTTTTGAGATGTGAGTGCACATGAACATATGTTATGTATGCCAATGTATATCTGGATACATGTGTGTGCATGTCAGGTGGTGCATGTGCACATGTGTGCATGTATGTGCATTGTATATGCACGTGTGTATATTTGCACGTGTGCAGATGTGTGTAGGTGTGTGTGTGTAACCAGAGGACAACCTAAAGTGTCATCCTTGGGAACACCATCCATGTCTTTGAAACAGCATTTTTCATTGGTCTCAAGCTCACCTTATTAGGCTGACCTGGCTGACCAGTGAGCCTCAAGGATCCTCCTACTCCTGACTCCACCACACTGGAATTATAGGCATGTGCTACCACACCCAGATGTTCACAGGGTGCCGGGGATTGAACTCTGGACCTCATGCTTGTGGGACAAGCACTTGACTGAGTTATCGCTCCAGCTCCACTATTACTACTTTTACCTTGACTAATAAAAAGTTGTAGTTTTGTAATTGAAAACAGAGTAAGTGAAGAATCAAAACAAAATATAAAATCAGTAATAAAAAAACATACAAATAGGGTTGGAGGGATGCTCATCAGTTAAGAGCACTCGTTGCGGAGGACCCAGGTTCATTCCGTTCCCAGCGTCCACACGGCAGCTTCAGCCATAAGTAAATCTAGGTTCATGGGATCCGGCACCCTCTTCTGGCTTCTGTGGGCACTAGGCAGGCATGCAATGTACACACACGCACGCACGCACGCACGCACGCACGCACGCACGGGAGAAAGAAGAATCGAGTGGAGAGCATGGAAATAGGATACAGCACCACTGTGGCCGGGATGAGACGTGAACACAGGACCTCTGCAGTGGAGACATCACACAAGGGGCCGTCCTACACAGATGAAAACTTGAATTCTGTGCGAGCTCTGGATCAGTAACCGGTAACGTGGTAAATGTTCAGCCTCAGAACGGTGTGAAATCTGTGCTGATGTTACTGGGCACTTCACACATGACTACCGTGGTCTTAGTGTTTCACAAACCTTCAGAGACAGCCGCTTTCATCATCCCCATTGTCCAGATGAGGAAATTGAGAAACTGGGAGGTTAAGCAATTCATCCAGGGTCACTGGGCTAGGAAGTGGTGGAGCCTCTTGAAGGGGCGTGGCATCGCGCTGCCCCCAGGCCAGGAGGCGGAGCTTTCCTCTCTCTCCTTTTCCTTCCCTCCCTTCCTTCTTTTGAAACCTGTGAACAATTATATTAGCCTCTGAGAAGAAAACACAGGCCAGGCTAGCTGAAAATGCAGGAGGCTGCCGGGAGCAGGGAGATGGAGAAGAGAGACAGTCAGCCTTTGAAATTAGTCTTGGAGGTTGGCAAGCAGCTGTAGAAAGGAGGGGCTAGGGAGGTATTAGGAGAAACCTTGAGAAAGCCCAGTGTGTCAGGGAAAGCATGCTTAGGCTTTCCTTCTGCTGATACTAGGAAGAGAGATAAAAAGAAAGAGAAAGGGCCAGCGGGAGGTAATGATTCAGCAGGTAATGAATGGTTCTTGCCATCCTGCCTGATGTGGGGCTTTGAACAAGAATGTCCCCCATAGGCTCCCGTATTTGAACGCTTGGTCCGCAGCTAGCTGCACTGTTTGTGGAGGTTAAGAAGGCGTGGTCCTGTTGGAGGAAGTAGCCCCTGGAGGCGGCCTTTGAGAGTCTGATGCTCTTCCTGTGATCCCTCAGCCTGCCACTCCAGCTGCTGTCCCCTCCCGTGAGGGACTTTTATCCCCTAGGAACGTAAGCCCAAATACACTTTCTTCTATAAATTGCCTTGGTCATGGTGTTTGATCACAGTAACAGAAAAGTAACTAAGACACCTGAGGACCCGAGTTTGGTTCCCAGAGCCCACATGGTAGGAGGAGAGAAACTGACTCCTCAAGCTGTCCCCTGCTGTCCCCGTGTGCAGCGTGGCATGGGTACACCCGCATACACATGTACACGGTAAATAAATAAATGTAGAACATAAAAGAAAAGTTATGCTTTTTGAATCAGAACTCAGAAAAAGTGGGCCAGCTTAGCAGCAAAGATCTATAAGCAATTGGCTGGTATGTGAGTGCACTCTGTTTGTTTTTGGGACAGGGTCTCATATAGCCTAGGCTGACCTCAACCTATGTAGCTAAGGATGACCTTAAACTTCTGATCTTCCTGCTTCCACCTCTGAGTGCCGGGACGTGCGCTCCACCGTGCTGGAGAGCGAACCCTGGGCCTTGTGCATGTGGGACAAGCCACACTCTGCCAAGGAAGCTACAACCCCAGCCTTGTGCTTTTCTTTTTGAAATGTCACATGATCCCTTTGGTAAGAAGGATCCCAAAGGGTCCCTCTCTGAGATCAGCATAGCAGCGAGGTGGATTCTGAAGTGGCTCATTTGGGAGAATACTGTTCTTCCTGGGACAAGTGTTTTCACAGGGAAGGAAGGCCAGTAGGGACCAGCATGCTCTCATGATATGTCTACCATGTGACTCAGGTGTCACCTGACCTTTGAACTCTATGCTAGCTTCAGGAAACAGAACTAGGGTTTGGCTAACAAGGAATCTGGTTCGGATCCTGTCTCTGCTACCTGCTGGCCGAAGGATGCTTGCAACTCATTGAGCTACTGGGTCTCAGCCGCTATGAAGAGTTCCAGGGTCTTTTTAAAGCTGTCTAGGTGGTTCTGATGTGTAGCCGGTGTGGAGAAATTTCTGTGATGGGTTTCTCCATGCTTTTTGCTCAAGCCCATAAAATGGGGTGATTATTCTTGATCAAAATTTATTTTCCAGGTATTTACTTGGCATTTTTCTCATTTCACTATCAGAAAAAGCCCATGAATCCAGCACTACCTAAACCCTAGGGTCAGTGGAAGAACCGAGATGCAAAGCTAGGCCTCAGGTTATTCCATCAGCAGATATTTCTGACGTGGTATTTCTGAGGATCAACCAGGCAATGCCTGGCACATGAGCCAAACAGATATAAAGCAACTAGAGGAAAAATGTATTCTGACAACTTTCCAGGTAATCTGAAGTTCTGTATGTAGACATACATACATACATATTCATACATATATTACAGGATGCATGAAATTCAGTATCAAAGCCTTACCTCCAGCTCTGCATTCCCTGGATCAACTTTGCACAGGCCCCGGCAATGAGGTCTGTGGCTTTCCTGCTCTGGTGTGTGGCTCAGCTATGGCAGGACACCTTGGAGTTTGAGTCTGATTGCCTCTGTCTTCTGGAGGAAGGTATGGAAGAGCAGCATATGCCAGCAAAGCCTCCTTGAAGTCCTGACCTCTTCCCTTGTCAGTGCTGAAACCACCTGGGGACTTGTTGAGGCACAGGTTGGGAAGGCCTCACAGGTGGGTCTCTCAGAGGCCGTAGCCCAGGGACCATGCTTTCTAAGCACTGGACCAGACGTGAAGCTGACTCTTGGGTGTCCTGTAAGGAATGCCACCACTTTGGTCACCTTGAGGGACTGAGACCCATGGGGAATGGTAGGAAGAAGCATGTTTCCGTAGATGAGGGCTAGGAATTGAGGAACTCCAACCAGTGGGGCCAGGTCGTACCGCAGGCTGGACAGGCCTGATCTAGGAATGGCAGTCTAGGAGTGAATCCAAGTCCGGTGAGAAAGGCAAGGCTCCAATCATGAGGATCAGGGCTGGGGACATAGGTCAGGGCTAGGGAGCCTGTCTACTGTGTACGAGGCTCTGTGTCCAATCCCCACGGAAAGAAAGAGCCACTGACAGCTGGTCCTAGAGAACAAGGCTTATGAGAAGGGAAGCCGCCAGCACCAGAGTGCACTTTAGGCCAAACTTGACAGACCGATGCTCTTCATTTCATATCCCAAGCTCTAGGAGAGTCCCTAAAGCCAAACAGAGGGAACCTGAGTTCCCTGGAACTCCCATCCTAGTTCCTAGGATGTCCTGTGAAGATCTCAGTGAGCCATGGTAAACTAAAATTTACCGTGGATGATGCTTGCTGATGTATGAGGTCATTCTTGAGAAACTGTTGGGGTGGGAAACAGTCCCGGTCGAAAGCTTTGCACTGTGGACAGCACCCAAGTTTCTGGCTGGTGTCAGGCAGCTATTGCATTGTATCTGCTGATCCTATTTCTACTCTGGAAGTGGTAGAAGAGGCACTCACACTCTTGAGTGTGTGCACGTGTGCATGTGTGCACGTGCACACGTGTGGGTATCACTTCTCAGGTGGTTCTACCTTTCTTTTTTTCTGAGTCTCTCACTGACCTGGGGTCACAGATCAGGTTCAGCTGGCCATTAGAGACAGCACCAGGGATCCATCTGTCTGCTCAGTTGTGGTGATTACAAACAGGCCACTTATTCATAGCTACTTATTCATAACTTTAAAAGAATATTTCTGGGCATTGAACACATGTGCACTTTACCAGCTCAGCTGTCTCTCCAGCATGAGTTTGTGGTTTTGTTGTTTGTTTGTTTGGTTTTTTTTTTAAAGAGTCTCACGATGTGGCTCAGGCTGGCCTCAAACTTGCAACAGGCTTCCTGCCTCCGCACCCACCCCACCTCCAAGTTCTGGGATTAGAGGTGTGAGCCACTTGGAAATGGCACCGTGTTCTTTTGCACTGTGCTTGAAGAGCCATCAAGAAGATAGAGCTGGGGTCAGGCACAGTTAGCCATTTTCCCTGCAGGACACTGTGGCAGCCGGGCTCAGCTCCAAGCCTCCCCCATACTTTCCCATTAATCATTCAGATTCTCTTGAACCGTTTGGAGTCAACGAAGACACAGTTTTAATGAGAAGGAAATATGACCTAGCCTGGGAAGCCTTATTATTTATTTTTTATATAAATAAAAAAAAAAACCTACCCTGGCTCTTTGTGATAAAAGATCGTTTCAATGAACTGCTCTTCAGCTGGCAAATGGTGCTTCCTGGGGTGTCTTCGTTTCGTTAGGCCGCTGGGTGTGCCGGGAGACTTCCTGGCATGCGGGTCGAAGGGGGTGATTTCTCCTTTCTCAGAGCCTCTAATGAAGAGAACGCCATGCTCTATACGTCTCGCAGCCTCCATTAGCGAGCACACCGCAGCTCTGTCTGGCATGAGTTTTCTCCCTGATGGAGTTTTAATTGCACCGAAGCTTCCATATGTTAGACTAGGGTTCAGGATTCGATGGGAAGGAGAGAGATGAATAAGCACAAAGTAGAACAGGAAGTGAAGAGTCTTGGATGTGACAGCTGACAGATGAACATGAATAAGGCTGGAAAAACCTTCAACATTATAAGTCAACGAAGAGGGGCTGGGAGATAATGGAAATGATAAGGGACTTAGATAATGCACAGCACACCTCGTCGGAGGCTTCCTAAAGCATTCTTGCTGGCTTCAAAAGGTCCTAAAATGAAATCCAGTTGCTCGGGTTGAATGTCATCTGGGTAAAAGGCCCACAGGAGTGGGTTCACCAGCCTCACATCCACTGTTGGCATATTTCTCTCCTTGGTTCAAAGTTGGGAGAGAAAAGAACCTGAGGAGTTGTTGGTTATCCATCTAGTTCTGGCCGTTAGAGGGGGAATCGCTCAGCTTTCTGGGCTGGTTGCTGAATTCCCACAAGTAACAGCAGACTACCTCTGCAGCTCTGTTCTCATAGATGCTCTACCAGCTTTCAGACTCCTGGCTTTGATCTTACTACTTCAAGTGTCTGTAAGAAATGACCAGAGACTGGAGATGACCAATACCCAGCTGAAGAACAAGCGTGAAAGAGGCTTCTTGTCCCATTACCAAATTAAAAGGCAACAAGGACAGACGGGCAGAGTCTGGCCTGAGCTCACTTGCATTGGGTGGACTCTGTCCCTGTATGTTGGTGACCTTGCTGCAGAATGCACGACCCATGAGTATTCCAGAAGACCTCTCTCCAGGTCCCCACCACTTACCTGTTCTTCCTCAGGGTGGCTTCTTTCTTCTCCACCTTTCTTCAGTCAGTTTCTCTTTCCAAAGACCTGAGCTCAGACGTGAAGCCTTGGTGAGGGATGCACGAGGCAAGTGACGGAGGTGGGACTGAGCTCACAGCACCTTTCCTGTGACTCGGTCTCTAAAGAGGAAGCCTGCAGAAGGTGATGGAGTTTCCATTCAGGAGCGTTCTGGGCTTGTGACTCAGGGAACATCCTGGGCAGGATAGAAGGAAATCTCACAGGAATATTTGGTGTTCTGTGAAGTGTGGTGTGGTGTCTCAAGGCTTTCCGGGTGACAGGACAATGGACCTCACGGGTCTGATGCCACCCAGAGTGGCACAGTTCTCAGGAGTTTTTCCATCTGCCTGGCTTTAGAGGTTGGAGATGAAAGCAAGCATGTGGGCCAACTACAGTCGTCCTTGGTCACTTAGAAAGCTCTCTGCTCTTGTGGACTTCAACTTGGTGTTTTCATACTCATAGGTCATGTTCTGTCCTCAGTGGAAAGTCCCCAGTGGAGATATCTGTGGCTGGGGACCTGGAAGCTACCGGGTGGTGGATCTATGTGCTCAGCATCTTCCACCTCAGCCTTGACATGAATTCATGCACATACTGCCTTTCAAGTATCATGGGAAATAAGATTAAAGATGGGGAGGTGGAGTCTGGTGGATCCCTGGGTCTCACTGGCCAGCCAGCCTGGTTGAATCAGTTCTAGGCCAGCGAGAGATGCTGTCTAAAAGGACTGTGTCTGAGGAACAGTACCCAGTGTTGTTCTTTGATGGACACGTGCACCTGTACATACATGAATGAGCTTGTTTTAGGGTAACGATTGCTGTGATGAAGCACCATGTCTGAAAGCAATATGGGGAGGAAAGGGTACCCTATCACAGTTTATCATCAAAAGAAGTCAGGGCAGGAACTCTAACAAGGCAGGATCCTGGAAGCAGGAACTGATGCAGCCATGAGGGGTGCTGCTGACTGACTTGCTCTTCGTAGGTCACTCAGCCTGCTTCCTTAAATCACCCTGGGACCTCCCATACCAATTGCTAATTAAGAAAATGTCCTACAGGCTTGTCTACAGCCAGATCATATGGAGGCATTCTCTCAGTTGAGGTTCTCTCCTCTCAGATGACTCTAACTTGTGATAAGTTGACATACGACCTAGCCATCACAAACCTCATACATGGAAGTGTGTGTACATGTATGTGCATGCGGGCACACACATACAGAGAGAGAGAGAGAGAGAGAGAGAGAGAGAGAGAGAGAGAGAGAGAGAGAGAGAAAGGACAGACTATTCCCAAGTCAGAAAAACCTTTCTGTTCTCAGGATAGAGAGACAGACATTGTGATTAGTGAGCGGATAAGCTCCTCTAAAATGTGCTGAGCACAGGAACAACCTGTCTGAGGAGGAGCCCGTCACACCAGGCAGGCTTGCTTCCCTGTGTGGATGCAGGCCTGTCTCTCCCCAGAAACTGCAGACCAGGTTGGCAGGGCTTGTGGCTCCTGAGTCTAAGAAGAAACCCTTTTGAGTTGTAACGTTGGTGCGTGTCTTACTTAATCACCAGAAGAATGCATGTGTGTTTGGGAAGAGAAAAACCTCTGTCTGTCTCTCGCCCTCTAACCTGAAGTGATCCGTCTGAATGCTGAGATTGGGAATCCTCCCTTCCTTTCAATCAGAGGAATTATACTTCTTTATTGTTGTTGTTACTTTATTAGTGTGTGTGTGTGTGTGTGTGTGTGTGTGTGTGTGTGTACACCACGGTGCACATGTGGAGGTCAGAGGACAGCACTCAGTCGGTAGTCAGCTCTCTTCCCCCGTGTGGATCCTGGGGATTGATTTTTTTTTTTTTTTTTTTTTTTTTTTTGGTTTTTCGAGACAGGGTTTCTCTGTGTAGCTTTGCGCCTTTCCTGGAACTCACTTGGTAGCCCAGGCTGGCCTCGAACTCACAGAGATCCGCCTGCCTCTGCCTCCCGAGTGCTGGGATTAAAGGCGTGCGCCACCACCGCCCGGCTGATCCTGGGGATTGAACTCAGGTCCTCAGGCTCCTGAGCCATTGTGTCAGCTCCTTCGCTTCCTGGTTTTGTTGTTGTTTCCCTCTCTTGCCCTGACTGGAGCCTCAGGAGGCCTCCGGTGTCCAGATGAAAATCTGTCAGAGCGGCAAGCCTGGTGTGGATGTTGCTGGGGAAAGAGAGGGAGCGAGCTTCCCCTTCAAATGACCTTCTTCCATCTCTATAGCCCAGGATTCTCATCCTGCCAGAGTAGCTTCCCGGCCAAGACGGGACGGTCTGCAGGCCTTTGTCTGCCTCTGCCTCTTCCCTCAGAACCTTAGTGCACTCCTCCACAGCTGGTCCTGACTCACCAGATGAGGTTGCTAAAATGGAAAACAAGAGCAAACCCAAATGTCAGGTGGTGACTCAGAGCAGCAGAGTGCTGGGCAGTCTGGGAGCAGCCCTGCTCTCCAGGGTGACATTCAACAGAGAACAGGAAGCTGCAGGAGGGGCGAAATGCTGTGTGTAGATGTTCTCGCCTGGAAACCCAGCCCAGCCCTCTCTGCTAAGGTATTCCTAGAAGCCTGTGCCATTCCGAAACCATTTTAAAAGATTTGGTTGTTTTTTTTTTTTTGTTTTGTTTTGTTTTTGTTTTTTTGTTTTTCGAGACAGGGTTTCTCTGTGTAGCTTTGCGCCTTTCCTGGAACTCACTCTGTAGCCCAGGTTGGCCTCGAACTCAGAGATCCGCCTGCCTCTGCCTCCCGAGTGCTGGGATTAAAGGTGTGTGCCACCGCCACCCTATTTAAAAGGATCTTAAAATGGCCATGTTGGTGCACACCTTTAATCCTAGAACTCCACTGGCAGAGGCAGGTGGGTCTCTGAATCTGAAGTCATCCTGGTCTACACAGCAAGTTTTAGGCCTGCCAGGGTTACATAGTGAGACTCAGTCTCAGGAGAGAGAGAGAGAGAGAGAGAGAGAGAGAGAGAGAGAGAGAGAGAG
>CABHPP010138167.1:25646-36685 GCA_902168425.1 Peromyscus attwateri | reverse complement strand
AGACAGGGTTTCTCTGTGTAGCTTTGCGCCTTTCCTGGAACTCGCTTGGGAGACCAGGCTGGCCTCGAACTCACAGAGATCCGCCTGCCTCTTTTTTTTTTTTTCTTAATGACTATCTCTGCCGATGTCCTGTCTGTGTGTGTATCTGTAAGGAGTAAGTTTAGAGAAACCAAGGAGGACAGCCTTACAGACATAAATGATTTGTTGATCAGGGCAAAGTCTTAGACAGGGTTTCTCTGTGTAATAGCCCTAGCTGTCTTAGAACTCACTATGTAGACCAGACTGGCCTTGAACTCACAGAGATTCACATGTCTGCCTCCTGAGTGCTGCGATTAAAGGCGAGGATCACCATGTCAGGGCAAAATCTTATGGGTTAAGGAGGATTGAAATATTCTGGGTGGTGGAGTTCTTGCCTTTAATCCCAGCACTGGAGGCCAGCGTGTTCCAAGATAGCCAGGGCTACACAGAGAAACCCTGGCTTTAAAAGACAAAACAAAACAAAGAATTGAAATACTAATTTTTATTTTCTTCAGGTGTCTCACTGACTGCCAGATATCCACACATTTGGATGCTAAGAAAATACTTCCTTTATTTCTTTTTTAAATACTTGATCTTCACCAAAAGGCCAGAAGCAAATCTTCTCTTTCATGTTGTGCCCTATGCTTTTCAGATTCATTCTTTCTTACCTTTAGTTATGCTTCAACATGACTGTTTGCACAATAGTGTATATATATGTATATTCACATATGTGTGTGTGTATATATATAGCTATAACAATAGAAATATATATTTAAATCTACTTTGCATATTGTGTTGTCTCCTTTGTTTCAAACGCTTTTTGACTCCTTTTTACGTAAAAGGACGTTGGAAGGTAGATTTCATTCTTAACTATATATTTAGTAGATGATCAGTTAGTGATGATTGCTGAATAGGAACATTTTATTGATTATCTTATGCTATATGGCACAATTAGGTGAGGCCATACTCTATTGTGGAAATACCCTAAGCTTTGGAATCACAGTTCTGAATCCAGTTTCTACTGGATTTAGCCTTAGTTCCTACTTTTGAATTCACTTCACACCATCTGTAAAGTAGAGATATTAGCCTGCATGGCTGAAAAGAGATATATTTGAACTAGGCATATACTAGTCGAGTTTAGTAGAAAATAGAGTTGCTCATATTAATATTTTTAGTTTTTATTACTTTATGACAGTTATAGATTTTGTTTATAATAATCATTCTCTTAATGTTCCACACGATCATTGTGTTTCTTTGTTACCCAAGGTTAAGGTGTTGATTGTGACCATGGAGCCTGAAACATTGTAGAGCTAATTGGCCCACATGGAGTTTGAATCTGTGACCTGTTCTCATTAACTTCATGCACTAAGTAATCACAGATATCTGACACATTTTTTAATTTGGTATTCATGTAACTCATTAGATATAAGTAAATGAAATAGTGCCAAGAGTAAAAGTATGGATTTTTTAATTAAAAATGTATGAAGCTAGCCCTCATATAATATATAAAACTGGCAACCTATAGGATCAACCACTTACCTGAGCTATAATTTAATCATTCCTTTTCATTGTTGAGTTATATTTCTGGTAGATTTCCTAGCCATGGAAATGCAGAGTAGACTATTGATGTGTTGAAAGAGGACCCAACTGTGCTACTCACCAGAAAAGGTGCTTATAGCGTGCAGGGAAAACATGAATGAGCCCAGCAGGATGGATATAGCTTGAGGAACTCCTAAGAGCTTAGTGAATTACAGAGAAATTTAGTTGTCAAAGCATTAGATAGGAGAAAAGTTATAGGGTGTTGTTCAGTGGCAGCAAGCCTGCGTTTGGAGAGTGTTTTCTTCTCTGAATAAACCATACACCATTTTTTCCTAGTCTATGGTGTGCTTTTTTTCACTGTTTCATGTTAGCTTTCTGTGTAGATGGTCATTTTTCAAATTCACTACACTTTATTAATATTTGTTGCCTCTCTCTTGTATCTCTCTCTTTTTATGCCAAACATGGCCAGTTTAGGATTGGGGATAAAAACAGACATAAAGAAGCAGTGTTGGGGGGAAAAAGAGAAAAGAAGCAATATTGGAGTCAGCAAGTTCTGGTATATAGTATTGTGAGGTTTTCAGGCAAGTAGATTAAGTGTATATGATGATATGAATTTCTGGAATGATCAAGTGCTGACTGCTCATGACCTAACATTAAACTTGATGCAGAATTGAAAATGTGGGCAAAAGGTGTGTAGTATTCATTAATAACAAATTTTCTTCTTAAGAAGTAATCTGAACATGTGTTAATATTAGCTTATGGTTGGACTGTTTTGAGTTTTTTGCCATGGAATTTCATAAGAGAATTAAAGAAAGAAGGGAAGTACTTTGATTTAAATCCTGTCAGCTTTATACCAGTAGTCTATTTCTGTTTTCCTAACTGTAAAATAGGCATATTACTACTAATTCTACTTTTAACATGCAAGGAAAAAGTAAAAAAGGATGTTTTGAAATAAGTTAGTAACTACAGGGAAGAGGTCCGTCGGAAGAGTCAGACACGCCAGGCAGCACACTAGCCACAGCCTCTTAGGAAGTGGGTAATCAGACATGCAGAGAAGGGCAGCTCTAGAAGGTCACGTGAGAAATGAGAGGTGGATAGTTACGGGGCGGGAGATGAGTGAGTGAGTGAGTGAGAGAGAACAGTGTTAGGTGTGAGCTTACCGAGTCTGCTTGTGTCTTATACTTGAGATCTTGCATTTGCATTTCATCAGGAAAGGAAGGAAAAGCAGGAAGTAAAGTGACATGCTCCCGCAGTTATTACATCACCAATTTCCCTTAAATAGTAAATATACTTTGTACATTCAGCGTAGAACCACCAAATGTTTATAGTGTAGTCATTTTAACTACTTACTTGGCCTTTTACAGTACAGTTTAAACATATTTTAGAAAATTGAATAACTTTTTAAAAATATTTTTATCTAAAAATACTAATAATGAATGTTTATTGTAGGAAACTTAGTACAGAAAACTTTAGAAGATAAAAACACAAAACCTTCATAATCTCAAGATTTAAACAACACATAACAAGGCCCTTATTGTTCATGTGTTTTCTTTCCCCTAATATTTCCATCTCTATGCAAAAGTTTTCTCACTTATGTTCTGTTTTCTTTAAAGAATAAAAAAGTGTTTGTATTATAAATCCAAAATTATAATATAAATTAACCATTGGTAGTTATCTCTATATACCTATTTTAATACTTTCATAAACTATTTATATACCTACTTTTATTGCTAGATACAGAGCCTCTTTTATTATCAATCTCTGGCTTAGGCATCCAGTAGAGTGTTTCAAGCACAGTATGTTTGAGATGAATTGTTAGACCCTCTGAATGAAGATCGCCTTGTTTAAACAGGTCTTCCCAGTTGTACATTGGTGCTTTGGACATCCTTAAAATTGGGAAAAGCTTGATTTGGGGGAGTGTATTTAATATTAAGCCACTGAACAAGTAAAGATACCGCCCCCGCCCCCCAGTTGGCTTTTGTTGTGTGGCATGGTACTCCAAAACTTACTAGTGAATACCAACCATTTTGTTCATGGTAAGCAAATACTCCACTACTTAGCTACATATCTGGCCTGGTTTCTGTTTTTATTTATTTTTCTTCCTCTTTCCCTCTCTCCCTTTATCTTTCCTTTCACAAGTGCATGAGTGTGTGCATGCGTTTATGTGTGCTCACATCCATGTGTGTGCACTTGGAAGTCCAGAGGTCATTGTGTCTTGCTTTATTACATTCCAACTTATTCCTTTGAGACAGGGCTTCTCACTGAACCTAAAATTTGTCATTTTTCATCTAGCTGGCTGGCCAACAAGCTGATACTGGGGTTACAGTGTAGGGCCACACCCAGGCTTTTTAACATGACTGTTGTGGATCTGAACTCAGGTCATGCTTATGTAACAAGTACTCTTACCTACTGAACCATCTCCCCAGCCCCCCCCCCGCCACCCCCCCCCCCCCTTTTTTTTTTTTTGGTTTTTCTGAGACAGAGAAAGTAGCTTTCTCTGGAAAGTGAATTTTCCTGGAATTCACTCTCTAGCCCAGGCTGGCCTTGAACTCACAGAGATCCTCCTGCCTCTGCCTCCCAAGTGCTGGGATTAAAGGCGTGCACCACTACCACCCGGCGCCCAACCCCCTTTTTACGGAGGCAGAATCACAGTCACACAGGACCCCACGATCATACTAGATAGCCTGAAACCTACCAGGCTACCTGGAGATTCATAGTTTCCATCCTGCTTCAGCCTTCCAAATTGCTAAGATTAGCATGAGCTACTAAATTGGCCAGTATTTCTCTTTTCAACTCAAGTTGATCAGTTTCTGCACTTTGCCTTTAACCCCCCCCATCATATTAAAACAACAGTCTTAATTTGTAAGTGATGAGATACATGTTTACTATAGATAATTTGGCCAATCAGGAAATAACAAAATCAACCCATAATCTAACTTTTCAGGTGCAACCAGCTTTTAAGTCCATGGTTTTCTATTCATAGTTCCTAAATTTTGTTTTGTTTTGTTTTTTGAGGCAGGGTCTCACTGTTTGACCCTGGATGTCCTAGAGCTACCTCTGTAGACCAGGCTGGCCTCAAGCTCACAGAGATCCACCTGCCTCTTGCCTCCTGAGTACTGGAATTAAAGGCATGTGCTACCACTGCCTGGCTCCATAGTTCCTAAATTTGAACCTTTCTGAAATGAAAAGTTTTGTTGTTTTTGGTGTATTTTATGTTTGTGGTGCGTTCAGTTGGCAGCAGAATTTAGACTGGTCTGGTGTAGTTATTTGTCATTAATAGTTCTTAAAATTTTTGCTATTAAATTTTTTGTGGTGCTGGGTGTCAAACCCTGGGTCTTGTGCATTTAGGTGAGCATTCTACTACCACTTAGCTATATCGTCAGCCCTTAATGTGTTTAATTATAAATTATCCAAACCCTAATTGAATGTGATCCCATAGATGACAGAATTTCTGTTGAGAGTCAGAGTGTTTGAAAAAAGTAGTTTTGGTGGTTTTCTATGTAAGATAACCCTATGGATTGACTGGAGAGCATTTCAAGAGTAATGGTGGTAATGTAGACATAGAAAGGAGTTGTTGAGGAAGAGCAGTAAAGTAATGGAGCTAGAGGAACTGGAAGAGTCAGAATACAAATTTGTGAGAGTGACATATCAAATGTATTGTGTCATTGATAATGGCATTGGGAAAGGATCTCAGATAGATCTGGGAGAAAGATAATGATTTCAGTTTCTAATTTGTTAAGTTTTAAGTATATAATTTATGTGGTAGTTTTAAATATGCATTAATCTTAATGAGTGCTTCCTCATACTCTGTTTTGGGGGCCATGAAGTTATCCTAGCAAATACAAATTCTTGGCGATGGTGTTATGGAACTGATTTTAGGGAAGTAGAGCCATACAAGAAAACCAGTCTTATCACCTGCTGCTTATATCCTTTGACTCTAAAGGAGTATTAATTCTGCCTGACCACCCATCTTGTTTACCTACTTCTTTATAAGTGATCTTTGGTAGTTTCTAAAAATTAATGTGCAGACTCATGAGGTTTACTACTAGAGGAGATTTTTGAGTAATTACTGTGACTGCTGAAAAGATTTAAAGAGGTTCTAGGCTGGGTTAGCACCTTGATCCAGGTACTCTGAGTGCCCATTAGTTGAGAGAGTGGATTCAGGAAGTATAGATTTGACTGATCTTTTTGTGTGTGTGTGTGTGTATGTGTGTGTATTAGCATGAATCCTATATGAGTTATTTGTTGGGTTGCAACTTCCTCTATTTTTAAATGAGCTGGTACTAAAGCTCCCTACTTGATGAGATTGTGTTAGGGATTAGCTCTTAGATTTAGAGCAATACCTGGCAAATATTAAGAGCTCAGTAAATATTAGCTATATATTACCATCTCCCAGATAACTGCTGCTACTATCACTTTATCATTTTATTTTAAAAATCAGTTATTTTCTTGTATAACTGTATCTTACACTAGTGGAATAAAAGCTGCTAGAGATAAATTTGGAGCTCAAAAGATCAGACGTAGGTTTTTAAAGGAAAGTTGTAGAGTTTTGTGAGAGAGGGACAGAAAAGAATGAGGATGCAATATTGGAAAAATATGGTAGAGAAGTGGGTGGGGCAGGAAAAGAAGCAGCAAAGAAACTGATGGAAGGTGTTGAGGGAAAGAAACTTTAATATGATTGATTATCCTTATAGAAGTTATCTTAATTAGGATTGGATTTGGTTGCAGCCAAGTAAGAGAGACATGGTAGAAATTTCTTTCTCTTAATGTGAAGAATCCCAGAAAGCTTCATGCTGTGGTGTTGTGTTGTTCCACTGTGTGTAGATTCTGTTCTTCACAGTGTCTGTCACTTTAGGAGTTCAAGATTAGTTCCCAACACTGAGGTGGGAGGGTAGCCATAAAAATCAAAGTCACTCTAGTCATAGAGCACTCCAGCTCTAGCTATTTCATCCACATTCCACCCAGCAGAAAGGAGGAAGGAGGGACTCAATCTCTCTACCTGATAGGGTACTTCTGGAGTTATATATACTGCTTTTGCTTATATGCCATTGATTAAACTGGGTCACATACCACAAGTTGATGCTGGAAAGGTTGGGAACTGGAGGCTTTGTTTTGAATCTTCAGTGTCCATGAATGAAGACTTGGTGAGAATATCTAAAACTTGCTCTAACCAAGCTGCATCAACAGTCCAAGCTGAACAACTTTAGAATGAAATCCAGAATGCTCTGCAGTGTTCTGGTTCCCAGTTTAAAGTAAGGGATACTCACCCAGTACATTGTTTTTAGAGTTTGATCTGCTTTTGAGCCTGGATATGTGTGTGTACCTGTATATTTTCAGCTAACATTGATGTTGACTACAGTTACTTTATTTGGCAGTTTGTGAAAAATTGATAGTAAATAAGCCTCTTAGATCACTCTTTTGTTTTTAAGCCTGTAGTTTATATAGTATTCCACCACTCTCCGATTTAGTTTTCAGCCAATGTTTTTAATCCATCTCTGTCTTTTTATATTACTTCTCTCTCACACTGCTGTTAATCGTATTTCCCAAAATAGATAAATGAGCAAATTTAATTAAGTGTGTTATTTGCACTGCCTCCTGATCATTAATGAATTTGTAAGTAAGGTCAGACCTACAACTCTCCTAGTGTTACAATTACTAAATCCTGTCTGTCTACTCTAATGGTAATTGCTTTAAGTTATTTTAAATTTTTAAGGCTTTCATATTTGGTATGTTTATGCTTTGCCAATATTAGAAATATAAAAACCTAACAAAAAAGAAAACTATTTCCAAAGGCCTTTTTTGTTTCCTTCAACTGAAATTATTTTCTTTATACATTTTTGAATAATAAATAACTTATTTAAGATCAAAGTATATATTCCTGTTTTGTTTTTGTTTCTTTGAGTTAATTTTCCAAATTTTTCTTTATATTTAATCAATAGGAATACACAAGTATTGTACAGTTTGTAGACGTAATTCAAAGACACACTAGGGGAGCTGAGCTGACTTAGTGGTGAAGAGCACTTGCTTCTCTTCCAGGGTACGTAAGTAGGTTCTTAGCTCCCACATCAGGTGGCTTACAGCCTCCCATAGCTCCAGGTTTGCTCTTCTTAAACAGCCATATCCAGTGGTGTTCTCTTCTTAGCCTCCCAGTGTTGTTACATTTTGACATTTGGCTAAATTAAATAGTGTTGCATTTACATTATTATGCCTGTGCAAATTTTATTCCTTGATAGTGTCTTAAATGGCCTTGTTGTGGTCTTCCACAAGGTTGTAGTATTCTTTCAGTTCCAGTTACCCTTCTCCCTTCTGCTGTCCTCCCTCACCCTCCTCCCTTCTGTTCTGAAGCGCCTTTTCTACAGATTTCCATTATCCTATTTGAGTGATGGCTCTCTGGGTCTACTGTGCAGTTCTTTTCCTAGGATTATTTTCTCTTTTTGTAATCTGTAGACTTCTCTTCTGGGTTTGATTTCCAGTCGTGTCAGAACTTCTTTCTATCTTCCTCATTCTTCATTTGCCCTCTTGCTTAGGTGGAACATGTCCTCTAGTAGTGTCTGAAATAAAAAGATGGCACTATAGCTAAGAGTGGGAGAATGGCAGTCTTCATTTAACGTACCTATTGTCACGTCGCTTTTGGTCTGCATTGGGTGCTTTTGACTTGTGGTGCACAATTATTCTGGAAGTCTGATGTTCTAGCATTCTTTTACTTCTTTCTCATGTTGGAGATCTTGTTTTCCATATTCATGCTTTCTTCTTTTGGCTTCTTGTACTTGTCAAAAGGATGGGGCCATCACATATTATGTAGAATATCAGGACCAAAATCTTTTTGAACAAAACAAATTGCTAATAATGTATATACCTTTCTATGTTCTAGCTTCTAAAATTTTATTGCTAATTTTTTTCTTCTTTGCTATTGTCTTTGTGGATTTGGATCTTAGGTCTGTTATTATCTTAGTAGGGTTTGGAGGAAAGAAGCAGAATTACATGTTTGTATGTACATTCTGCCCACTTTTCCCACAAGACTGAATTTACTTGATTAGATTAGATATCCTGGACATAGAGATGGGATAGTTCAGTCCTG
Source organism: Peromyscus attwateri (assembly GCA_902168425.1). Taxonomy (NCBI): domain Eukaryota; kingdom Metazoa; phylum Chordata; class Mammalia; order Rodentia; family Cricetidae; genus Peromyscus; species Peromyscus attwateri. The sequence continues at coordinate 28,050 of CABHPP010138167.1, read as the reverse complement.
TAAAGTGAGGATCTGATTTGGATCCCTAGTACCTATATAAAAAGCCAGCATGTAATCCTATCACTGGGGAGGTGGCAACGGCTTGGTCCCTGTAGCTTTCTGACCAGCTAGCCTAGCCATATTGGTGAGATCCAGGATCAGTGTGAGATCCTGTTTCAAAAGGAGAGTGATTGAGAATAATACCCAAATTGACCTCTGGCCTGTACATGCAGGCTTGTACCCATGTATATTCACCTGCACACACATGAACATGTACATACCACACACATATATGCATACAGACACAAGACTAGGATATTCTCATGTGATATAATACTACACTGTTAAAATTTTAATAAGTGAAAGGTAAATTATTAATAGCATGATAGTGGTTAAATACAGTAACCAAATGGATTTGCAGAAAGAGCACTACTGTAGAAGTGTCTCCTTTGATTTTTGAGCTAGCTGCTTAATTGGAAAAGTCTGTAGAAGCATTTCATCTTTATTGTAAAACAAGTAGAAAATAATGATTAGGGTGAAGGGGGTGGATTACTTTGATTCCACTATCCAGGGGGTGACCAAATCCATATAGTTTTCTTAAACATTGCTAAATTCCATTCTGAAGGCATTATACAAATTTCAGTTCTCACTAGAGATGTGTTAGTTTCTCTCACGCTCCCCCTTAGAGAGTTTAGATATCTTAGACTTTTTCTAACTGGGTAGATAGAGAATGGGATCTCAGTAAGCTTTTGGTTTTTTGGTTTCTTTTCTATTGGTGGGAATGACAGCAAAGTCTCACCCTGGCCCAGGCAGTCTGGAAGTCAGTGAGTAGTCAGTGAGCCACCATGCTCTGCTTCCGTGTGGTTTTAAAAAATGTTTTCTTCCAGTTTGTCAGTTTCCTGTCATTTATAGTGTTCTGAGTGTTCAGGCTTTTATGTAATCCAGTTTCTTAGTCTTTTGTTTCATTTGAATATTGTTTTGAAATTGAAAAACCTTATATTGTGGGAAAGAATTCACCTATATTTTGATTTAAGTACTTGTATGATTTTACTTGTTAATTTGGATCCATGCTCCATTTGATATTTTGTTGTTACAAATGTGTGGACCTAATAATCTTTTTTTGCAGACTAGACTGAACACATTTTCTTTAAAAAGACCTTTTTTACCCTCAATTTTTGAGATGCCACCTTATCACAGTTGAAATTTTTATAATTTATTTCTGGATGTTTATTTCTGGAGCTGTCAGGGGACAACTTTGTGTAGTTGGCTCTTTCCTACCTCTATGTGAACTCAGATCACCAGGCTTTTTAGGTCAGTCCCTTTAGTCACTGAGACATCTCACTGCCTGTTTCTGGAGTTTTTATGCCTGCATCATTATCCCATTGTTTTTGTTATAAAATCTTTGCAGTGTATCGGGCTAGTTAAAAAATTGTGTGTGTTAAGCACATGTACATAAGGTTTGTGTATACATGTGTGCACATGCATGCAGAGAGCAGGAGTCAGTTGTGTCTTCCTCATTTGCTCCCCAGCTGACCTTTGAGACACAGTTTTGTGGACCTCAGTGATTTGGTGAGGCTGGCTGCCAGTGAGCTGTAGGATCCTCCTCTTTCCGCCCTTTCAGGCATGCTACTGCACCCAGCTTCTTATGTAGGTGCTGAGGATCTGAACTCAGTCCCTTGTGCTTGTGTGGTAAGCACTGTATTGATGGAGCCATTTCCCCAGCCCGTTCTGAAATAGAAAAAAAAAACCTATTATATAATTTCATATGTTAAACTTTGTTATTAGCTTGTCTATCTCCATTAAAAACATTGCTGAGGGGCTGGAGAGATGGTTCAGTGGTTACAAGCACTGGCTGCTCTTCCAGAGGTCCTGAGTTCTAGTCCCAGCAACTACATGGTAGCTCACAACCATCTATAGTGGAATCTGATGCTCTCTTTTGGCATAAAGGCATACATGCAGATAGAGCACTCATAGACATAAATACATCTTTTTAAAAAATTGTTGATATTTTTATTTAATTTACATTAAGTTGATAATTTAATGATTGGGTGTTTTGAGAACAAGGAATGCCTTCCTATTTGCCCATGTCTACTTTTGTGTCTCTGAAGTAACCTAGGTTGGCCTCAGACTTGAGGTAATCTTCAAGTGCTGGAATTATAGTGGAGCTTGTCATGCTCAGCTTCAAGAATGTCTTCAAAGTGTCATCATTTTGGGTGTGTATATTCCTTTTAAAACTAGTTTTCTTGTGTGTGGTGCCAGGGATCAAACTCAGGGCCTTGCACATGCTAGGCCAACACTAAACACTCTTTCTTGACCTTTTTTTTTTTTAATTCAATAATACCTTACAGATATTTATATCAATTACAAAGATATCTATCCTATCTATCTATCTATCTATCTATCTATCTATCTATCTATCTATCTA
>CABHPP010138167.1:0-25636 GCA_902168425.1 Peromyscus attwateri | reverse complement strand
CTATCTATCTATCTATCTATCTATCTATCTATCTATCTATCTATCTATCTATATTTTTTGGCTTTTCAAGATAGGGTTTCTCTGTGTAACTCTGGCTAGCCTGAAACTCTCTTTGTAGACCAGGCTGATCTGAACTCACAGAGATCCTCCTGCTTCTGCCTTTGGAGTGCTAGAATTAAAGGCATGTACCACCAACACCTGGCTATATATCATTCTTTTTAAAGCATGTATAGTATGAGTATACCATATCAGTATACATTAGATTTGTTTATAATTTTCAACAATCTGAACAGTTCTATATATGTAGAAGTCCAAATGTTTCCTTATATCAGTCCTCTAAGGAGAATTGCCTTGTCAAAGTACCTTTGAATTATGAGTTTATTAAGCATATTGTTTAGATGCTATCTCTAATAATAGAAATGTGTGTCTACTAGATAATGTTCTTGAGCCTTCTTCACTGACTTCACTGAAACAAGACTTATTTTAAAAAATTTTAAAGTTAAAAAAATTTGGAAATTCTTAAAAAAAAAAGAACATCTTTAATTTTCATTTCTTTGCTAACTCATGTGGGTTTTTCTTTATTAACTCTTGATGTTTCTTTTTATGGCCAGCCAGCCTGTGTATTCAGCACCTGCCAGTAACATAACATATTGAACTATAGTAATGCCTGGAAGTTGAACATCTTTTTGTATTTTTTTGTAATTTGTTCTATTTTATTTCTTACCTTTTTTTTTTGATGGCAGTTAGAAGATATTTCTGTCCCATTACACCAGTTCTCAGAGGCCTAAAGTGAGATGTCATTTCTTTATTCATGTTTATTGGTGGTTGTCTAAAAGTGTGTGTGTGTGTGTGTGTGTGTGTGTGTGTGTGTGTGTGTGTATTTGTTTTCTCTATACAGTCCATGGCAAATCACTGTAGTAAGCCTTTACTATTTACAAAATGAGATAAGGAAAGTTAAATGCTTAGATGGGTGTCACAGAAATATTATGTAGTTTTAGAAATGATTTTTGTTATTTTTAGGCAGGACTGTCAGAAGGGAAGTTTTGTATAATTTGCTTTTAGACACAGCTTTCCTATTTGTAGAGTTTTTCTTATTTAAAAAATAAAAGTGGTAAGTTACCTAATACATAAGCATATTTTATAGACCTATTGTTTATTCTAAATATGTTTGCTTATTTGTGGTGCTTGAATGTAATTTTATAACTCTCAGGTGAAACACGTTTCTTGAAAGACTTGTGTCCTTTGCTTCTGCTTACAGTCTTTAGTATTTAGTAGACTTAGTGGTTATGGAGTGTGGACTTAGGTTTCAGGGTTGGATCCCTAGCCTTCCATAGCTTAGTCTTTTTTGATGTAACAACTGAGAATTAGTACTCTTATCAAGCTTTAGCTTTGCTATAATTCATATAGAGGATAGCAAAGATGCAGTGTTATTATAGGGGTTTAATTAACTCACTCAAGAAGAATAGATGGCCATTTAAATCCTCAGTAAAGTATAATGAATAATGTTATTAAAGAACTTGGAGATGAAAATAATTAGGTAACTAATTTTAATTTTTAATATTACTTTTTAGGTATTTATTTTCAATTAACTTTTTTTTTCTTTCAAAGAAGACAGTATATCAATATGAACTGCTATTTTGTGAGTTTTTCCTATGCATCCTGATGGTCTTGTCACTGTTCTGCAGCTTACCTTATGTGTAGCCGGGAGCAATTTGGGAAACTGGTATTCGGGGTAGAGGTTTTAGTGGTGATCAGAGGGTTGGCCACAGCAGCTGTCAGATGAGAGTTTACTTATGTTGCTGAAGCACATGGCAGAACTTGGGTGGAAACTATAACAAACGTGATAGTGATGATTTTTTTTCCTTTTTTTCTTCTGTGTCTCTCTAGCTCAGGCCTTGAACTGTCTTTGTAGCCCAGACTGGCCTTTTGATCCTCCAGCCTCAACCTCTTAACTGCTGTGATTACAGGTATGTTCTACAATACCCGGTTCAGAAGTTTCCTTTAAATGGTTTTGCACAGTGAGACATAGTCAGAAATAAATGCTGATGTCAAGACCCAAGTTTAAACAGAGTGGCTTCAATAGAATACAAGGATGAGAGGCCACAGACACAGAGAAAAGAGAAAATAAGACACACATACACACACACACACACACACACACACACACACACACACACACACACTGCCTTTGATAGAGGTTTTGCTTTTGTTAGCATCAGAAAGCTGCTTTTCAGGTATTTCTCGATGTGTGATTTAGTGAGTAGATGCATTCACATGACAGACAGCCTAGATCTCAGAGCAAACCAAAGGGAGTTTGAATCTTGGTTATTTAAAATCTCCTTGTACCTGTCTTATTAGGAGTATTTTTTTCTTTTTTTTTTAAAGAAGAAACTAATTTGCTACTGGCTATAAAGAGTGACATTGTGTCTGGGAAAATGCTGTACTAACACTCTGTACTGTCCCACAAGAGTACTTCTTAAGTCCCCAAATGCAGTACTGACAATCTGTGACAGGCTGTGAATTGTTGAGCAGCCGTTGGGGAAGGTGGACAGCAGAATAAATGGTTATATGTAAGCTAAGGAGGAGATGGGAGGGGGGAAATGAGAGCAGAGAGGAGCAACTCTTAGGTATTGTGGGCAGTTTAAATGCAAGCTGTTCTAGTAGTTAAACTCTGCTATAAGCAGGGAGACAAAAAATAGGATGTGGAGGGGGGACTGATGGGGCAGAAACACCCGTTCAGAAGTGTCATTGTTCTGTTCTGTCATGTCATCAAAACTGTAAGGTTCAGGGAGCTGAAGAGTTAAGAGCACTGGCTGCTCTTTCAGAGGACCCAAGTTTGATTCCCAGCAACTACATGGTGGTTCACAACTCTGTAACTCCAGCCCGAGGGATCTAGCACCCTCTTCTGGCCTCAGGCACACATGTGGTTCACAGATATACATATAGGCAAAAACATCCATACACGTAAAATGATAAGGAAAAAAAAAAAAAACTTGTAAGGTTGGATAAGATGGAATTTAAATTGTTAAAGAGACCAGATAAATCACTGTATATCAGGATCAGGAAAAGACACTAAGTATCAGTATAATCGAGATGAGAGCTTAGGAATTCCTCTCTAGGAATTGTTGCAGTGGTGGTAAGGCCCTTTAACATAACTAGATCCCAAATAGCTTAGCCTTTAACACAGGCCAGTGTATCTGGTTAATTGGTTCAATTAATTTGATTCATAAACTTACATACAACCACCAGCTGGTATGGTTTCGGGAATACACAGCTCACCATAATAGTATTAGATATCAAGGAATGAGTTTCTAGATTCTGAGGATTACTTTATAGGGACAAGTTATGGTTTTCTTTTACTAACTTGTTCTAAATGTGGAATTAGACTTGGGAGCCATTGCTTTGGAGTCTGGTTTTCCTGCTGATTCTGCTCTGATTTTAGGTTGTACGTTTTACTGCTTTGTCGTTGGCAATGGGAGAAGTATGAGTAAGTCTTGAGGTTGCTTAGCCTGTCTTTTAAAAAGATAAAAGGGTAATGTGGTGATCAGGGAACTAGTAGAGACCCAGAGGCACTAATAGTATCACTGTTCAAATCATCTGTAGGGCCCAAACTGGATTCCCCACTGCTCTATTTGAATGCCTAATCCCTGGTGTTGAAGCCTTTCATTGTCAAGTGTTAGCCTGAGTCTCCACAGCTTTCTTACAGCAATCCTTTGGTTTACTTAATCTCATGTTATGGCCTGAATGTTTGTTTCTTCCCACCATGTTACTACACATGTGGAAATCTAAATCTCAACATGATGGTGTTTTAGAGGTCGAGTCTTTGGGAAGTATTGTTAGGAGGGTGAAGCCCTCAGATTGGATTAGTGCTCACAGAAGAGGACACTAAAGCATCAGCTCACCTTCTCAGTCTAATGAGGATACAGAGAGGATTAGCCTTAGAAGAAGGCCCTCCTAAGAGCTTGGCCATAGTAGCTCCTTGATGCTGCCAGATCAGGCCAGCTGCGTAAGTCACCACCATGTCTGTGGGCCTTTCTGACTTACTGCCTCTTCACATGGTTTTTGTTGTTGTTGTTGTTGGTTTTGTAAGTTTGTTTATTTGGTTTCTTTCTGTTTGGAATGTCTCCCCTAAATTCTGTCTGAATAACATTTTGTTTGTTTGTTTGTTTGTTTGTTGTTGTTGTTTTGAGACAAGGTTTTACTGTATAGCCCTGGCTGTCCTGGAATTTGCTCTGTAGACCAGACTGGCCTCGAACTCACAGAGATCCACCTGCTTAAAGGCATGTACCACCACCGCCTGGCTGAATAATACTTCCTAAACGCTTACCTCTAGTACCGCGTATTTCATGACATTTTATTTAGCTGTTCCAAGGCCTTAAAGATGACTCTTTACTTTGGCTTTCTGTCATTTATTGCCTTTTCTTTATTGGCAATTATATGTACTCCATTCAGACAACTTATTTCCCGTGCTTCATCTTTCTAATTAGTTAAAGACATCTTATTGGGGGAGGCTCCGTTTCTTTTCATGTGTCTCAAATTATGTTGTTACTTGTAGTCTGCTTTATAATCTCCACTGCCCCAGCATAGATCTCACTTAATAAATACTTGTTTGATGGTGAGAAAATGCCACTGCCTATTATTAGCTTTTATCTCTTTTAACATTTATCTTTGTTTTTGAATCATAAGAACAATAGATTAGAATGCGCTTTAAGTATTTGAGCAATGTTTGTTCAGTAGATTGTTTTTCTTTGAAAGGCTCTGCAGCCCTCTGTGCAAGTTTTTTGATCCTTAAAACATTGCTGTGAAGATGTTTTTATATTCTAAGGTAATTGTTATTCTTGAAGCTCTTAATTAGTAAACTTTAAAACTGCATGGGAGAGAAGTTCTTATTTATTAACTTCATGTTTTCTTTGGCTGCTCAAAGAGCAACTTGATTTTTGGTTTTCTCCATCTCTAGGCACAGTTTTCTTTCATATGATGTAGCTGCAGGGAGAGCAGTTGTAGTTATTTATAGTATGTGGACTCCACCTCCTTCATTTACAGTTAACTCATTTTTTGAGTTTGGTGTTTATTAAACTATACTCTGCTATTCTTTTTACTCCATTACAGGTTTTAGAAAGTTTGTCTTCTAGTCTAACATAGTAGTTAAATTCAGGGTCTGGAACTCTGAATTAACATCTGGAAGCTCTGTGATCTTAAGTAATTAAAGTTTCAGATTTCTCATATATGGAGCTGAGATAATGATAGATACCATTTAGTTTTCTGGTTGGAGTCAAAAGAGATAATACAAAGAGACACTAAACACAAATTAAGTATAGTGGCCTTAACTTTAAAAGTTCACTTAATGGTTTATTGGCTTTAGGCAGTGTATCCTAAAGAGGGGAAAAGTTATAATGCATTCGAGGGCTGAGACACAGCCCCCAAAGCTTTATCCTTTTGAGTGCTTTTATTGTCAGCAATGGGATGCCATTTTAACTCAGAACAGACCCAGGAAAGAGACTGTTAAGTAACTTTAGAAACACAGACCAACATCCAGATGTGTAGAGAAAAAAAGAACTTTTTGTTTAGTTTAGTTTTTTTCTCTTTTTGCTTTGTCTCTGCTTGCTCCCTACTGCCAAGTATATATGCAGAATAGGAAACAGAAAAGTCTGCTTTCCTGTTTATTATATTGCTCTTGTTCAGTTACAGAAAACCTTTGATCTGAGTGCTTTTAGAAATGGTCAGTAATAGAGCGAACATTAAGTTTGGAAGAGTTAAGTTGGTGAACCATGGGGTTGCCATGCCAGTGGAGTGTGAAAGAGACTAAGTTTCAGCCTGTTTCCCAGCCTATAAAGTGTGAAATCAGTTGGTGCTCATGCGTGGTGACTATAGCTAGTAAAGTGTGAAATGTTTGGGACATTAATTATGCTATATTGCAAGGAAAACCTTTCATGCTATAGTTTAAGACTCAGGGTTCTGCTGGAATTATGTGTTAGGTATCTTTTGTCATCCCGATATTCAGATTTTTCATGAAATGTTGAAGTTATAGTCTCTTCGTCTAACTGCATGCAGAGAAGCAAAGGCTATCCATGCCTAAGGAAAACACAAAATACTGTGATTATTATGTCCTCTGTAAGACTGCATCTGAAAATACCATCTGCAGCTCGTATTTGATACATGGTTCTCATTTTGAGATTTTTTTTAATTTAATTTTTTTCAGACAGTCTTGTTTTATAGCTCAAGCTGACCTTGAACTTGTGATCACCTTGTCTCAGCCCCAGGTTCCAAGATTATGGTTGTGCACCACCATGTCTGGCTTTGTTTCTTCAATTCTAAAACTCAGCAAGGAAGAACTTCTATATTCTGATTTGAAGCTTTCTCTAGTCTGAAAACTGTGCTATCAGTTTTACTGGTCATTGTTCCCATGTGTATGTATGCCTCTGAATGCTTTCAAATACTTAGAGAGTTGGGGGGAAGAAGTACAGACATTACTCTGTTGGGAAATGGAGGAGAGGGAGTTCCTGGCCTGACACCTGCTGGGGTTCTTCACCATATGGCTTTGAGGGTGAGGCAAGGTGAATGAGGAAGTTCAAACAATAGTCAGCTATTATTGTCAGCACTTTAAGTCTAGAAGGTTATTGGAAGTAGACATGCCATGAAGGCAAGTTCTTTCATTTTTTATCCTGGTGGTTTTCTCATTTTACTGAGGCAGTTTTGAATTGTCTTTGGTTGCTTTGCATTTACAGAGTTTAATCAACTTGTAAATGTTTATGGAATTAATACATTGGTGTGTCTTACTGAATATCATGTAGCCTAACGTAGTAAGTAGTTAAGTGTGGGAACTTTGATATCCTAAGAGTTAGAAGCTAGGTGAGCTTGAGTCATTTTTTATTATAGTTGATAGTAAATGAGATTTTATTTATTTTTTCTGGCCATGTCCCATTAAATCTTAATTTATTAAGAAACAGTCCACAGTCCAGATTTAGACTTGGGGCTATATTTTGCAGATCCTGGTTGTGATGATTAATCATCATTGCTGATTTTGGAGTCACCTAGAAGACTGCTGTGTCTGTGTATGTGTATTGTGTTGTGTTGTGTTTTGCGTGTGTGTGTGTGTGTGTGTGTGTGTGTGTGTGTGTGTGTTGTGTGCTGTTGATTTCCAGAAAGGTTATCACTGAGGAGGGAAGGCTTGCTCCAAGTGTGTGTGTGTAGCTCCTTCTTATGAAGCAGGGTCCGTGTGTGTGTGTGTGTGTGTGTGTGTGTGTGTGTGTGTGTGTGTATGTGTATGTTGTGTGTTGTTGATTTCCAGAAAGGTTTCACTGAGTGTGTATAGCTCCTTCCAATGAAGCAGGGTCCCAGACTCAATAAAAAGAAGAAAAGGAGGAAGCCTCTCTGCTTCTTGACTGCAATCTCAATGTGCCCAGCAGCTTCTTACTCTTGTTGACATGGCTTCTCTGCTGGACTGTTGCCCCTCAAACTGTGAGCCAGAAATGAACTCTTGTTTAAGTTGCTTTTGTCAGGAACTTGTTAGAGCAACAAGAAAAGTAACTAATGCTGTGGTGTAGGTGAACCTGACTGTATACTTGTCTGTTTCCATAACAGTCCCCTGTCCACCTCAGCATGGCATTCCTTCCTGGGAAGCTCTTCTTCAGGATAGGGACAGTTGAGTGTACCCTCAGAAGCCCATGTGAATGAGCATTATGTGGTCCAGCTTTTCATTGGATAATATCAAAATGACAGTTTTCTCTCCAAGAGTCTTCAAAACTCCTATCTCGAAGTTTGCCTTTCCAGGCTCTTCAGTACCAAACTACCATCTTGGGCTTCTACTTCCCCAAAACACTGGCCTTTGGTCACACCTCACAACTCCCTAAATATTCTGTCATGGTTTTCTCCATGGTCAGTGTGATCTTAGTACAGTAAGCAGTTAATTTCAGTGTTAGATGCTGGTAGCAGAAGAGATTTTTACACACACACACACACACACACACACACACACACACACACAATTTAATGCAGTCTCTGTGGCACTTAATGTGACACACTTATTAGCTGACAGTTCCTTTTCTTTCCCGTCCTCTGTTACTTCTATCGATGCTACTCCACCACTGCTTCCCTTTTGTTTGGAGGGCCTAGACCTTAATGAAACAGAAGACATAATTAGATATGGTTCACAGCAGCAGATTAAAAAAGAAATAAGTCATCATTTTCTTAGGCATTGACTAAATACTTTCTAAACCAAATTGGAAAAATGAAAGATCAGGATCTTCATATTGGTTTAAGATAGCTGTACAAATAAGTTTAAAAAATTGATTATTTTAAAATGTATTTGGTTAATGCATATAAAACAACCTTTCTATGAACTTATGGATTATATGGTTCAAAGAATTGCCATTGTTTACTAATTTAACACCAGCTTTTTTTTGAGTGATGTGCCCTTTTTTGAAATTCTTAAAATAATTTTTTTTTTCTCTCCTTGGGAGAACAGTTATGGAGTTCTTGTCTAATGTATGAGGCTCATTTTTGTGAGAATCAGATAGGAAAGCTGTCCTGACCATTTACACTAATGGAGGTGAGCATTAGCGTGGATAATATATTTGGATTTGATGTGCATTATGTGATTATTTTTGCAGCACAATTAACTTCCTGATTAAACTTCACTGAGTGAGTATCTTGAGCATACACTTGGTGGAAAAGTGGGTGATAAAATTATTAGTTTACTTGGTAGGTGATATGGATTTTGGTCTGGCTTTCCACTCAAATAGTTGTGAGTCTGAGATAACTCTCCAACTAGTTTTCTCATCTTTAAAGTGAAGAGGTTATACAACCTGAATTTTTAAAAACTTTTTATTGATTCTTTGTGAATTTCATATCAAGTACCCTGATCCCACTCATCTCCCCGTCTCTCCATATCTGCCCTCTGCCCTTGCAACCTTCCCCACAAAAGAAAACAAAAAGTAAAACTAATAAAAAAATAAAGAATAAAACTGAAAAAGAATTCACTGTGGAAGCTGCGGTGTGTCATGGTGTGTCACCCAGTCTACCCTTTTGCAGGAACAGCTTTGCTTGCAAATACCCATTGTAATGGTCATTGGCTGGGTTCAAGTCCTCTGCTTCTGCTATACTGTCAGTACTGGATCCTCATTGGGGCTCCTCTCAGATATCCTGTTGTTGCTCCATGTCATGGAGATCCTGCAGCTTTGGTTCTGCAGGACCAGCCCCTTCACATTGTTCCAGAAGGTCTTAGATGAGGTGGATGTTGGGGTGGGCCAACTCAAAGCCCTGGATCTAGGCCTGGGTGGTAGTTGAGTTGGTCAGCCCAACTGCTCTCCTGTGCCACCAAGGTCATCTCTCCTGCTTTGCCCAGGTGAGGAGCAGGGCCAGCTCTCCCACAGGCACACCACCAGAGCCAGCTCTCTAGCACTGCCCTGGCAAGGGGTGGAGCCACCTCTCCTGCCGTGGGTACTACCTCTCCCATGCCTACACCACCAGGGCTAGCTCTGGTGTTCTGCACTATCCAGGCTGTAGCCAGCGAGGGATGGGGCCATCTCTTCAGCTCTCAGGGTCAGTTCTCCTGCTTACCACAGGGGAGAGCATCTCTCCCTCACCCACGCCACTGTAAGGCCTGTGAGGGTGGGGCCAACTCTCCTGAGCTCCCACCCTAGGTTGGCTCACCTCCGCCCCCACCACCAGGGCCAGCTCTACTGTGCTGCCCAGGCGAGGTGTGGGGCCATTTCTCCCAAGTGCTGCAGCCATGAGAGGTGTGGCCAGCTCTTCATAGCCCTCAGGCATGAGCATGGCCTAAGTGGCAGCCCAGACTAGAGGTGTCTGCATGGCTTTTGGTTCATGGACATTGACCCAGAGCCCTTCTGCTGCAGGACCATGGGCCCAGACATGACGCTCAGCAACAGCATGGGCTGGGACATCTCTATGGCCTAGGTGGCTGGGCAGGCTACTCACATCGGGCAGTTCCTCATCTCCCCACCATGTACTTGCTAATTGCAGTGGCGCCCAAACTGTATGGCTGTGGGTGGGGGACCTCTGTGGTGTCTCTTACCTTTCAGCCCCAAACTACGAAGAGCTGGAAGCTGAATCTGAACTTCAGTTGGTCTCCTGCACAGCTTCTCTATAAGGTACCAGGCCTCTTTTTTGGCACTGAGTCAATCCTACTTATCGTTATTGTCTCTCTGAAGTTTTCTTCTCCAGCCAACTCCAAGCTCATGAGAGCAGGAAACTATCTGCCATGTTCCCCAATGCCAAGAAGAGGGCTTGGCCCAGAGTCAGCACTGGTCATCACCATCACGTCTCTGGTTCTGCCTCTCTCAGTAGAGTGCACCACTCTATTTTTCTATCTTTCCCACCTGTCCTTCACGTATTTGTTCTTTGTAGTGGTGTCCTGTGCTGGAGAGGTAGGTTGGAAACTCTATAGATGCAGTAGTGACATATTCTGGCCACCAGAGGGGGAAGTCCAGTCAGTCATCTCATGCTGTTTCTGACCAGAATATGTGTCATTCATGGAAATGAAAGGGACACATTTCACCCATATCCTTGTCCATTTAGGGTGAGTTGTAGTGCCTCTTGCTCTCTGATTCCTGTTTCTTCTTTTCAATGTTCTCAGTAGAACTGGAACAAATCAAGAGAGTGGAGGTTGTCAGGGCTTTATCTGATTTTATTCTGTAAGATAGTTAATGACTCTCAGATGACTAGTGTGCATCTTAGATGGGAAGCACAGTAGTAATGAGTCACCAGGTTTAGGCCTTTGTGATCACTTCCCTTGTTCAGACACAGGCATATACAAACAGTACTCAACCCATGACTTTCCCTCTTGTTGAAACTCCAGGGATGAAAATTAACTGCCTTGTGAGAAGTATAGCGGATGGAGCATGGCATTTGTAACTAGGTCCCAGTTGTGTATTGCTATTTAATATTTATGTAGCCATGGACACTAAAACCTTGGATCTGAGCTGAGCATGGTGGTTATGCCTTTAATCCCAGCGCTCATGAGACAGGCAGAGACAGGTGGATCTCTGAGTTCGAGACTAGCCTAATCTATATAGTGAGTTCCAGGCCAGCCAGGGCTACATAACGAGACCCTGTCTCAAAAACAAAACAGAACAGAACAGAATCCTTGGATCTATAATATCTTTATTTGAAATATTAGGATGCTTACTTTTAACCTATTTGATCCTTTTTTAGTAGTGAGAGATACTGTAGAAATTCTTTAATATTTATGTGAAAAGCAATACTGTTCTTAAATAGAACACTATAGCAAAGGTACATATTTTAAATATAGCACATTGTTTTGATAAAAACAGCTGTTGGTGATTAATAAGACATAAGTACTGCAGACAGACAGTTGCCACTCCAGTGAGACATCTTCTTACCCCACAAAAAGATACATAAATTATCTGAGCATAGGTTCAAAGTGGCAACAGCTCAGTCACAGTTGAGAGACTAGGAGCACGTCATCTTGATTGGGGGCGGCGGCGGGGGCGGGGGCGGTTGATGATGAATCATTTAGAGGTTATTTGGGAATGAATAAACATAGAAAAAGATTTGTGAGTTCCAGGATTCCGTATCACAAAGCTGATGTCACATTCTATTTTTTTTTCTAGCCATAAAAGTGAAATAATTTTGATACAGAATCCAGTTGTATGACTCTTACGTTGCTGGAGAGCCAAGGATAAGATGGAAGGAACAAAGGCAGGCGTGGAATCTAAATAGTCAGACAATCATATGGTCTTTAGAAGACAACAGAACAAATGGATACAAAAATGTGCAAGCAAGGATTAGGATCTAACAATTTGATATACAAATAAGAGAATAGAGACTGGTCAAGCAGGCTAGAGCCATACGTTTTTGGATTCTGTATAAGACAGGATTTTAGCCGGGCGTTGGTGGCGCACGCCTTTAATCCCAGCACTCGGGAGGCAGAGGCAGGCTGGCCTCGGAGTTCGAGGCCAGCCTGGGCTACCAAGTGAGCTCCAGGAAAGGCGCAAAGCTACACAGAGAAACCCTGTCTCGAAAAACCAAAAAAAAAAAAAAAAAAAAAAGACAGGATTTTCAATCTGGCCTTGCTTTAATGAGCATTCTTGGTGTTGGTGTACTTGGTAGATCCAAGACTCCACACATTTGGGGTTATTGATGGTATCGCTGACAAACTCTAGGTGGTTTGATGGTTCTAATAGCTTCACACTCCACTGGATACACATACTCACAGATCTGCTCACCACTGCTGCAGAGTTCATTTCCCAGAAATGAACTGGCTAGTAAAAAATTTGGCAGGCAAGTCAGCTTTTCAAGTACTGCTAGGAATAGAGCCCAGCTGTTCCCTTTGGGCTTTGAGCTGTTGGAATTCATTGTGTTAGCAGCTAGAAAGAATCAAACTGTAGCATTTTTAGCCTAGTTCATGACAGCAAAGCAGAGGTGTTAAGATTTCTGTTTTAGAGGTTTATACTGCAAGTAACTTAACCTGATTGTGTGTCTTAATATTACTGGGCTTCTGACCGCTGAAATATGGCTTGGATCGATGGTGGTTTGGAGAAAGTAGAGAGAGGGCTATCCATCATTCAGAGGCTCCATAGAAGCTGGCTGATAATGCTGCTTTCACCAAGCAGCCATCTGTCCATCCATCCATCAGTAGGATGAAATGAGATTTAGCGGAACAGGCAGCCGTAACTCTAAGACACTTTCTAACCAACAATTGTAGCTCTGGCCTGAGTCTGACCACAAACCACAGCACTGGGGTTTGGCGGGATGTGGCAATAAGGGTAGTCTCCTTCCCGTCACTGCCGGCCTACAGTATTCAGTATGAGGCCCTAACCTCATACTGTGCCTTCCTTCCCATACAAAATTTGGCTAAACTTGGGGTTGTGACACAGTCATTCTCTTTGAGCTCCAGACAATTTTGAAGGTTAAACAAATGTCTTTCATGGAGAATATTTTTGCTCAGCGCTATAGGTACTTTTTCCATATTCATCATCATAATGAGTGATGAGATTAAATTAAATTTAAATAATTTAATTATTTAATTTCATACAAGTTCCTTTTTCTTACTAAATTAAAAATTTACCCAAATTCTTAAGTAGTGAAAATTGAATTTTCATTTTTATTTCTCCCTACATTAGTGGTTCTTATATGAAAGGGAGAAAACATGGACAGGGAAATGGGTAACCAATTATAAGCAAGAAACAGGATGATACCTAAATGGATAATGAGGTTCTGATAAGTGAAATCAACTGTGTCTTCCTAGTTACTCTGTTTCCAGTGTACCATGCCTTCTGAAAGAGCTTGTTGCCCATCCTGCTGTCTTTCCTAGTCATAGCCATCTTCCTTGACCATATTATTGCAGTGGTCACTTGAGGCCTCAGCTCCTGTTCTTTGTTCTGAAGCCTTGGTTCTCACTTCAGATTGAGGGAGGGGTTGAGGGGACCTAATGTACCGGAGATGCCTCGGAAATGAGAGCCTTGGATGAATTCCTGGGCTTATTGATCCACCGGCAGTTTATGCATCCTGACATTCATAATCTCAGTAGGCTGCTGATGCTCCTGATTAATGGGCCCAGGGGCTGTCCATCCGTCACTTCACATTAATTACTGAAGAGGTGTTTTTCCAGTGATTTACCTGACAGTGGGCTGTGATAAATACCCCTAAGCAGAGTGGGCAGTGATTAATCACAGGACCACACCCCTCCCCCCACTCCTTTCCCCCTAACCACAGGCCAGCATTGGGACCTGACCAAAGAGTGCCCCCTCCCCATAAGCTATCTATCTCCATAATTGCTTGTGGATGCATATTTATTGGGCATAAGACCTGGCAGATAGCATTTTAGAATTTGTGCCAAAGATGATGAAAAATAAATCTTATTGGTAGGAAGAGCATGTTTTTACATGGGGAAGGTAAGTGTATGTGAGCTGCTCTTATGTTACCTTAAAATTTTGAGGGAGCATTGGCTATCTACTATGTATGTATCTGCGTGCATGCATGCATGCATACATACATACATAGGGAAGAGGGCAAAGTGGGCTGGCTGATTAGATGGCTTAGCAGGTAAGGGCAGTTGTCACTCAAGTGTGGTGGCCAGAGTTCAATCCCTAGAACCCATATAAAGGAGGAGGGAGAGAAGTGATTTCACAGGGTTGTTCTCTGACCTCTCCGTGTACACTGTTGCATGTGTGCCTATACAACACATCGTGCATGTACACATACACAAACACATAAATTAAAAAAACAGCCTAGCTTTTGCATTTCTGATGCTTGTGATTTATTCAGAAACAATATATGAACAAATATACTGTAGGAGTTATTTTAGGTACAATACAATTTGACTGGAGTAGAACTCCAGGGTTCCACTTCTTACCTTATGGCTATAGGAAAGGAAATTAGTTAAGTACTGAAATACTTTAGTGTATTCCATGTGCTAGGCCCTATTTTCAGCTGTGGAAGATGAGTGTAATACAGCTGCAGATTTCACAGAGCACAGCCTAATGCTCCTCGTCTCATTTTCTAAAAATATAAAAGCAAACTTTTCCAGGAAGTTGTTAAAGTAATTTAAAGTTAACTTGTACATTCTTTCTTTTTCTCCGAGTGTTTATTTAGTTCTGTGTTCACAGATTTACAAGGAACATGTTAGGGACAATATCTACCTTCAAGAGAGTTACAGCTTGCTTGCTTTTTTAAAAATACGTATATGTATGTTGTGTCAAGGGGTTTGATCCCCTACAGCTGGACTATAGACAGTTGTGATCTGTCTGATATGGGTGCTAGGTCCTCTGCAGAACAATACATGCTCTTTCTTAACTGCTGAGCTATCTCTCCAGCCCAGGATTCTTGGGTATAAGATAACATTCACAAATGCATAAATGTAACCCCTCTTCTGTTTTTTTAAAAAAGAGATGGAGATATCTGTTGGTTAGGGTAGCACCAAATTCCTGGTCTCAGGCAGTCATCTGTGCAGGCTACCTGGACCCTTACGTATACAACATCATGCTTGGCCATAAAAGCAACATTTAAATAAGAATATCTTATAAATAATAACATGAGTGCCGTAAATGATGAGTGCATATGAATTCACAGAAGTGTGAATCAGTTGCCTTTACAGAGTTATAGGATAAAGTTTAATTTGTGAATACATCTTTTGGATGAATAGTGACTGGTGCTGTTTAATCTGATATAGTTCAAAGAAAGCATTTCAGAAGTTAGAAGGAGCAGGCCTATGATGTCATCCTGCTTAGAATGGAGGATTCGTATCTGAGAGTGGTAGCATCATAATTAAAATAGTAGATTGATACCAAGTCAGAGGAACTTTAGTGCTAGGTAAGCTTGATTTATATCTTGTAGGCTATAGTGAATCACTGAGAGGAGGAGGGGGGGGAGTTGAGAGGTTGAGAGGTTGGATGTTGAACCTAGGGCTGTATACACACTAGACTAGCATTCTACTGAGCTATTTCTCCAGTCCTACTAGAGGGTTTTCTTAATGTGTGGTCTACATTCAACTTTAGGTTTGCCCTTTTAACTTGTGTTTCATAGAGGGTATTTCTCCATCTGCTAGCTCTTCTCCTAAGTAGTTGCTTCCTTGAGGCTTTGTAGCCATGTGGGGTATTTCCTGAGATGGGGTTTAATCTCAGCTTTTTCATGAGCACCTCAGTTTTCCTCTGGGTCTCAGGCATGAGACTTTTCAGTGATTCTGCCCTTGGTCTTCAGAGGTAGAGGTTTGTTTTCTTTTACCTAGCTACAGAGGATCTGTGCCTGTGCCTGGAGGGCAGTAGCTCTTGCTCTTTTTTTTTCCAGACACTTAGGCCTTTCTTGAAGGGGACATAGGGAGCCTTGGTACTTCTCCACGGGCCCTACTGTTCCCTCCTCCCAAATGCCTCTCTTTGCCTGTAGTCCTTCTCTTTGTATCTCCATTGAGGCCTATGGAGAAGATACTGTATGTAAGAGTTTCCTTTGTTTCCATGGCTACTAAGAGTTCTGTATTGAACTTATGGTAATCCATATTTGATCTGTGGCTGAGTTTTTGCTGGCTTCTCTAGTGTCCAGTGTGTATCTCTTGTCCTGCTTGTCCTTTGAAGAGCCTTTCTTTAGACTTGAGGCATTTGTTTGTCTTTCGTCTTTGGATTAATTGCTTTGTGATGTGTAGAATCACAAATTTTCTTGAAACCAGCGAAGGTCACGCTTCAGAATTTTGGAAAATTGATTGATACATTATCCACCTTTCAGTTTTTTGTTTACAAATGAGAACATTCTTTCTAGCTTCTACTATCAGTGGTCCTCATGAGTCAGATAGCAGTGGCTGAGGTAGGAAGGTATATGCAGGGGTTGTAAAGCTGGGCAGTCTCAAAATGATGGGATTTAAAACGAATATTCAACTGTCCATTGTTAAAAGTTAGGTGGCCCAAGAGTTGGGGTTGCATAGTGGACAAGCAATTACAAAACTGGATATTAGAGCTGAGAGGGTGTCAGTTCTGACTTTTAAACTTGTGAGAGATGTGACCTCTTCTTTTGTAAAGTACTCCTGAAGTGAGCATTTGTGAAGGAGCTGTGTGATGGTTCAGTGAGATGGTATGGATGAGCACTCAGCCCAGTGCTTCATTTGGTCACTTCCTCGGTGCATTACAAATTGAAATTACATTGTCATGTGCATGCAGTTTCCTGGAAGCAGCAGTCTTGGGTTCTTGGCATGTATTTTTTTACTTACTGAGTATGCACGTGTGCGTTTGTCATTCTCCCTTTCCATGCTGCAGTTACCTGGATGCACACCTATGGCAAACTCAGAAACCGTCGTAGCCTTAATGCTATTTTATTTCATTGCAATGAGTCTGTGCAATACTTCTATGCAAACTCAGAAACCGTCATAGCCTTAATGATATTTTATTTCATTGCAATGAGTCTATGCAATACTTCTATGCAAAAGTGGATAGTGCTTTAAAAATACAGAGTAACACTTTATTATTGATAATGGTATGAAATTGTGTTTTTCAAGAATGAACCCTGATGGGTGAGGGCTTAAATGTGCATCTGGTTTGATTTTTGTCATCACTATTTACACATGATTTTAGTTTCTGTAAATAATTAACACATATCACATGTACATGCTTTACTAGGAAAATAATGAGTTGAGTCAAAGACATAATATAGTGACAGAGAATTTGTCATTAAAGAATGTGTGTTCCTTTTACTGACTACACACGCACATGGGTGAGCACATACACACACAGTCTCAATGAAACATTGAATTATTACTCCTTTGTTAAGGGACATTTGCTTTTGTACTCATTTACTGACCAGATTATTAATGACACCCATATGCTAAGAATGCTGCTTAAGTATGGAGAATATAAAAAATAATATGGCTTAGTTTTGCTTTCAAGCAGCTCAAGGGCTAATTGGGAGTCTGACAGGTCAGTGGTTTGCTGTGGCAGCAGGGAGTAGAGAACGCCTCACCTGGGTTTGGTCACTCAAGCAACGTCTGTTGAAATTGGCTATGTGGTAGTATTCCTTGAGCTTTGAAGGATCTCTGAAGATTTATCTGTTAGGTTGTCTAGAGGTATGAAAGAGAGTGAGTTAGGACCTCTGATGTTCTAGACATTAGCTAATTGAAACCGTTATTCTCAGTCCTCTTTTCCAGAGCATTGTCAGATATTAAAGTGGAGCTGGGTGTGGTGATACCCACCTGTAATCCCCATAGTCAGAAGAATAAGGGAAGAATGAGGCTAGCTTGGGCTACATACAGGAGACCTTGTATCAAAGAAGACTAAAGTGAAGGCCAGGCAGAGTGGCACATACTTATAATCCCAGCATTTGGGAAGTAGAGGCAGGAGGATTGCAAGTTTGAGGCCAGGTTGGGCTGCATAGTGGGCTCCAGGCCAATTTGGAGTACATGGTAAGAACCTGCCTCAAAAAAAACAAACAAAAAAAAGTGAATAGTACTAAAAACTCCATAAAGCATCTGTGTGAACAATCAAATTAATCTTTTACTGTATTTCTGGTTCTTTGGCCTTAGATGTATTATATAACATCTCTTGATGCCTCACTTTTATGATTTTTAGAATTGGACTAGTAATAATGCAGTAATTAAAAAATGAATAATAATAGTGGAGTTTTAAAGAGGATTAAATGAGATCATGCTATAGTGAGAACAACCAAGGTCATCAGGTGAGTAGTAAAATCAGATAAGTGATCAAAATAGGTCTATAGAATAAAGTTAAGGTGAAGATCATATGTCTTGCTGTAATGGGAGGCACCCCATCCTTATTTAAAAGTTTTTTTTTTAAATTTTGCATGTAATTCGGAGGTAGTGAGATTTGTACTGCCCAATAGATTGTTGTTGGACTTTTTCATTGGGACTGTTGGCTCCCCAGTATTGGCACAAAAACTTATTATTAATTATGAATGCTCGGCCAATGGCTTAGGCTTGTTTCTAACTAGTGCTTGTAACTTAAATTAACCCATTTCTATTAATTTACTTTCTGCCTCATGGGTTTATTACTTTTACTCTGTACTGCCCATGCTGCTTTCCTGCTTCTTCCATATCTGGCTGGTGGTTACGCCATCTTTTTCTCAGTGTTCTCTCTTCCCCGAAAATCCTGCCTACCTATTGGCCATTTAGCTTTTTATTAAACCAGTTACAATGACATATCTTCACACAGTGTTAAGGAATATTTAATAACAATTGAGAGACTGAAAATGCTTAAGAATAGCAAGAAATGACAGGTGGCAAAGAAAATGACAAAAGTCATGTACCTGGAGGTGGTAATGTAGGTATGCTGTGGGGGGTTATTCACAGTGAACAGGTGTTGGCTTATAGGTGGCCCAGTTTGGCAGTGTGAATGCAGCTGTTTGACGTCTCCTTCTGCTTCCTGCTTGTGAATCTCATCTTATGCCTTTGAGGAAGGATTTTAAATGATTGTCTACCTGACTTATTTCTCCTCAGTCCAGGTAAAAGTCCAGTGCATTAAAGAGAAACATTGAAGTAACTTTTTCACATACTCTTAACAGATTATTGTCTTATTGTGTTAATTAAAATTGTGATACATATTTTGTAGAGTCTGGTTTGAAGAGAAGTAAAATAGGAACCTTCAAATGGATATAGGAATTATTTTGTGTTTTCAAGTGGGAAAGTGCAAGTGCATTTACGGAGTATGCCTTAAGAAAACTAGTGGAATCAGTTGTGCTTCATTAACAGAGTTCATAGATTTAAAACACGTCCTGGCTTTCTGCTCTCAGTTATAATTTTTTATGTTAGTATAGAACAGAAAAGTCCATTTCTTGTGCTTCCTTCTTGTTCATATTTGCATATATGGTGTTTATACCTGACACTGGGAGGAGAGGATTTCCAAGGTATAGAAAGACTACATATGGCTGGGCAGTGGTGGCGCACGCCTTTAATCCCAGCATGCAGGAGGCAGAGCCAGACGGATCTCTGTAAGTTCGATGCCAGCCTGGTCTACAGAGCAAGATCCAGGACAGGCCCCAAAACTACACAGAGAAACTGTGTCTCGAAAAACCAAAAAAAAAAGTAAAAAAAAAAAAGACTATGTATATTTCTGATTTCTTTTTTACTTTGTTGAGTAAGATTTCTGATCAGGTGATACAATATGATTTTTTTTAACTTACACATTATTTTACCTTCTATTTTGCACTGCAACTAGACTTCCAAACCATTTGGAATAGAGATATTTTCTGTGCCTTTTGTGTAAGTTTCTGATATGAATATGCTCTTACAATTTTTTCTAACTGACAGTGATTTGAAGTCAACTTTAATGGATAAATTCAGTTTAAATTATAAGAATTTTTAAATAAAAAACCAAATAAAATAGGTTAAAAATAATAATAAAATAAATATATAGCAGTGGACATAAGAATAGATATCGCTTAATAAAAAAATAAAAAATAGCAGTGTCTTATTAATGGTATTTTATAAATTCTATTAAACTTTGAAACTTCTGCATAGTGAGAAAACAGCTGAGTGAAAACAGCCTGCAGAATGGGAGACTATATTTGCTTACTATGTGTCAGAGGTGTTAATATCCAGAAAATATAGGGAATCCCAGTAACTCAATCACAAATAGCCTGATTAAAATATGAGGAACAGGCCTGAATGTATATTTCTCCAAAGAAAATGCTTAAGTGGCCATAAAATATGTGCAAAAGATGTTCAACAGGAAGTGCAAATCAAAGTTACAGTGATATATTATCTCACACCTATTAGGATAGCTACTGTAAAAACAACCAAATCCGGAACAGAAGTGGGCCATGATGTGGGAAAATTGGAACCCTTTCACATTGTTGGTAAGATTGTAAAATGGTGCAGTTGTGATGGAAAATAGCATGGAAATTCTTCAGAATACTAAAAAATAAAATTACCTTATAAGCGAGTACTCAATTTTTAGGTACCATTAGAAAAGATTGAAAACACTATCTTGAAGCGATATCTATTCTTATGTCCATTGCAGCATAATTCACAAAATACAGATGTGAATGCAACCTGACCGTTCATTGGTAGCTAAATGAACAAAGAAAATGTGGTGATACATAGTGGAATATAATTCAGCCTTCAAGAGGAGGGAGTTCCTCCTAATGACACACACTGCATGATTTTTCTTTTCTTTTTTTTTTTTTAAGATTTATTTATTATGTATACAGTATTCTGCCTGTATGCATGCTTGCATACTGGAAGAGGGCACCAGATCTCATTATAGATAGTGGTGAACCATCATGTGGTTCCTGGGAATTGAACTCAGGAACCTCTGGAAGAGCAGCCAGTGCTCTTAACCTCTGAGCCATCTCTCCATCCCACTACATGATTATTCTTACATGAGGTATCTAAATCAAACAGATATAAAGAAACAAATGTAGACTAGTTGCCAAGGACTGTAGAAAGAGGCAAACAAGGACTAATTGTTCAGTGAATGTAAAATTGCGGTGATGTTAGTCTGTCATTCAACAATGTGTAAATTAACAGAATTCTACAATATTCCACTGTAAAGTAATAGTACTCTACAATATTCAATGATGTGTGTAAGTTAGCAGTATCCTCCAATTTATTCAATAATATATGCAAGTTACAGTATTCTATAATATTCAGTAATGTGTAAACTGTTCTCCAATGTTCAACAAGATGCGTAAGTTAGCAGTGTCCTGCAACACTCAAAATGTGTAAGTAACATACTCTACAGGCAAATATTATGTGCATTTTATTACAGTTTAAAGATTGGGACTGGTTAGATGGCTTAGCTGATAAGGACACCTGTCACTAAGGCTGACCTAGTCAGTCCCCGGGCCCCACATGTTTGAAGGAGAGAACCAACTACTGCAAGTTGTCCTCTGGCCTCTATGCTTGCACCGTGGCATCTGCACACCACATTTGCCCACACAATAATTAAAAAATTGAATGTAGAGTGTGTACGGAGAGTCTAGATAGAGCTTTGGAAGATAAGACTAATATTTTACCAAAATATTGTAGATCTCACCTTTTTGTTGTTAGTGTTATACTTTGTTATATTTTTCTTGTTTTTGAATTCTCTTTCTTGTTTTTGTTTTGTTTTGTTTGTTTGTTTTTGGTTTGTCAAGACAGGGCTTCTCTGTGCAGCCCTAGACCAAGATGGCCTTGAATTCTAAGATTTGCTTGCCTTTGCCTCCCAAGTGCTGGGGTTAAAGGTGTGCGCCACCACCACCTGGCCTCTCCTTTGAATTCTTGTGGATTTCTTTTTTAAATAATTTTTTAAGTTAGCATACAAAGTAATGGGTTTCACTATGGCATTTTTATACATGTGTTGTTAGAGGTTTTTCTAATTCATTCCCCTGTCCTCTGCTGGTTCCCTTCCACCTCTAAATATTCCTTACTTCTGCTTTCATTACCCACTCTTCCTCTACTCCTCTAATATCTCTTCTTCCTCTTTAATGAAACCCTTTCTAGTTTCATGGCCTCCCCGCTACACAGATAGACATATGTTCCACATATGAGAAAAACCATGTAGTATTTTGTCTTATGGTATCTGGCTTATTCATTTAACATAATAATTTCTAGTTCCATCTATTTTTCTGCAAATGTCATAATTTTCTTTTTCTTTACGACTGAAGACAGTTCCCTACTGTATAAGTACCACATTTTCATTATTCATTTATCTTTTGCTAGACAGCTAGGCTGGTTCCATTTCCTAGCTACTGTGAATAGTGTGACAGTAAACATAGATGTGCAGGTCTCTGTGCTCTGCTGACTTTCCTGTGGTATATAGTGGTACTCCTGGGTCATGGTAGTTCTCTTTTTAGTTTTATAAGAAACCTCCATTGTGATTTCCTTAGTGGCTGCACAAGTTACATCTCCCAGCAGTGTATAAGGGTTCTTCTTTTCCCACATTCTCACCAGTATTTGTTGTTTGGTGGGTTTTGTTTTGTTTTGGTTTCAGTTACTCTAACTGAGGTGTATCTGTGGGCAGATTTAATTTGCATTTCTCTGATGGCTAAGGATGTGGAACACTTTCTCATGCATTTATTGACCATTGCACTTTTTTTTGAGAACTGTGTTCAGTTCATTATCCCATTTATTGATGGATGTTTTATTTTTGGTGTTTAATTTTTTCAGATATTTATATATTCTAGATATCTGCTGTGTAGTAGGCAAAGAATTTTTTCCCTTCCATTCTACAGATTGTCTCTTCACTCTAATGGTTTACTTTGCTGTGCAGAAGCTTCAATTTCTTGTAATCCCATTTGTTAATTCCTGCAATTATTCCTGGTGCTTTTGGAGTCCTTTTCAGAAAGTCTTTACCTTGTCTGTATCTTGAAGTATTTTCTCATAGTTAAGGTCTTAATTTAAGGTCTTGATCCATTTTAATTTTTTAATTTTTTTTTTTTTTTTTTTTTGTGCTGGGAGATACCTAGTTTTATCAAGAGAACAGTGCTAACAAATACTGGTGAGGATGTGGGAAAGAGGAACACCTAATGCATTGCTGGTGGGGCCATAAACTTGTGCAGCCACTGTGGATATGAGAGTAAAAGTTTCTCAAAAAACTAAAAATAAAATTACCATGTGACCCATCTATGTGTTCCTGGGTGTATACCCAAAGGGCACTAGAAATTGAGTTTTCCAACACAATTTGTTGAATAGGCTTTTTTCCAGTATGTATTCTAGATGGCTGTAGCTGTATGCATTTACAAATGGACCTTCTGTTGTATTGGTCCACATGTCTGTTTTTACATCTGTACCGTCTTGCTGTTTGTTACTATGGCTCTGTAATACAATTTGAGGTCTAATATTGTCATATCTCCAGGACTGCTATTGGCTGTTTGGAGTCTTTTATTCTTTCATATGAATTTTATGATTTTTTGTTAAGTTCTGTGAAGAATATTATTGGGATTCTGCTTGAAATTGCATTTGAATCTTGTGGATTACTTTTGGCAGTATAGTCGTTTTCGTAATGTTAATTTTGCCAGTCCATGAACATAGAGGTCTTTCCATCTTCTAATGTCTTCTTCAGTTTCTTTTTACAGTCTCTTAAAGTTTTCATTGTGGAGATCTTTTACCCCTTAGGTTACATTTATTTCCAGTTTTTTTAAAGCTATTGTTAGCAGAGTTTTTTCTTAGATTTCTTTCTCAGCAAGTTCATTATTGATATGTAGAAAAACTGATTTTTGCTGTTGATTTTTGTATCCTGTTGCTTTGCTAAAAGTGCTTATCAGTTTCTAAGAGATTAATGGTGGAGTCTTTAGGGCCCTACCGCCACTGTTTGTTTAAACATAGCATCATGGGGTCCCGGTGATGACTCAGCAGGTAAAGGTGTTTGCTGCCAAGATGATAACTTTAGTTCAGTTTTCAGATATGGAAGGAGAGAACCACGTTGTTATTCCTCTGGTTGTCCTTTGACTTCTGCCTGTGTGCCATGGCATGAGTGTGTACTTGTATATACATATGGTAAATAAGTAAGAAAGTATAAAAAATTAAATATAGGATCATGTTATCTGCAAATAGGGTTAATGTGATTTCTTTCTTATTTGTATCCGTTTTATCTTCTCTTACTGAGCAGTATATTAAATAAAAGAGATTGGGCACACTTATCTTCTCCTATGCTTTAGAGGAAATGCTCTCAGTTTTTCCCCATTTAGTATAGTGTTGGCGGTAGGTTTATCATATATTGTCTTTATTTAGTTATTTCTAAATTTTCCTTAAAACTAACTTACCCTCTTTTACAGAAGTTGGATCCATCTGTTTTATTGTTATTTTTTTTTAAGTGTTGTTAAACCCTCATTCCCTCTACTTGAAGCCTCCTTCTTCATTTAGTAGCCTTTAGTGACGAAGTATAAAGTGTTTGAAATCTGGTTTGATCATCAGATTACTGAGCATTATATAAAAGCTGCAGGTTGACTGTTAATAGCTATTAGGTCACTCAGTACTCCAGAGATGTGAACTGACTCTGTAGAAATAGTGAATTTATAAATGGGATTTTTAGCCAAGAATATTTTTTACAAGAATTTGAATATGTAAACTTTGTTAGGTACAAATACTGAGATTTTAACTGTCATTTGGTGGATAATTGAGCAATATAAAATATTATATTCTTTATAACATTTCTATTTCTAACAAAAATAAGATGAAGCAGGTATTGTTAGAATTTTTAACCTCCCCATTGCTAACGTTTTGTTTGAGGACCCAAAGCCTATTTATACCCTTTTCGGGGTTAGCCATCTCACCCCTGTTTACATTCTATGTGTCCCTTCCCATTGGGCATTCTTACCTCTGTGCGCTTTCTAACCCTTTCCAGTGAGGCACTCCCTTTTCAGCACCACTGAAGCAGTTCCATTGTTACCAACAACCTTTATCTTGCCAAATTTAGTAGAAACATTTCAGGGTTTCCTGTTGACATTCCAACACATTTAATATTTTAACACAAAAGTATTTTCTGTGCCTTCGGAGATACTCATGCTCCTTTTTGTGTTCTGTGCTCTCTCTCCTTTAATGGCAGTACTTCCTTGTCCTCAGCTCTAGGGATGAGTTCCCCCATGGCTTATCTATCCTCCACTGTATTTGCCACTGCTAGGTGCTCTTATCTTACTCCTTGGTTTGGATCTTGGTGGTGATTATTCACAAATGTTCACCATCAATTCTTCCATGTCCTTGGAGCTTTAGACTAATTTCTCATTATTTCTTTATCTGTACCAGGACATCTGGTTAGGCACTCAAATTTATGTCCACATCAGACTCTTGATTATTTCTTTCTTCAACCCTCACATCTTAATATATATGTAGCTAATATCACAATGGATCATCCTAAAAATCTCAGTGACTCCTCTCTTCATGTCCCCTGCTCAGCTCACTATGTTTTGTTGTCTCCTTTTCAAAGTCTGTCATTTATCTAGTGGCTTCCTCCATGTTTACCTGTGCATGCTGTAACAGTGTAGTAGCAGGTCTCCCTCCTTCCGGTACCCTTCTGTACTCAGTATTGGAGACAAATCTTTAGCAAAGGTCAGTCAGTGTCCAGCTAAAGCCTTCCAGTAGTTTCTGAACATGTTGAAGTAAAATCCAAAGCTCTGTCATAACTCTAACCCCTACTTCTTTTGGCCCTTGACTATCTTACTAACTACTGTTTCCATGTATTCTGCTCTTAATTCTTGTATGTGCCTTAGGACTTTTACACTCGTTCTTCCTCTTTCCTGGTCCCCCCCC
>CABHPP010138166.1:0-46376 GCA_902168425.1 Peromyscus attwateri | reverse complement strand
AAACGCAGTCATTAGGGCCATGTTTACACTTCTTGTCATCAGGGAAACATCTGCCTAACTAGATTTTCTGACTATTTAAAGTCATAACCATCTGTCCCCATGAGATAACGTGTTCCATTTAAGTTTTATAAGGATGTGGAACTGGGAACTTGTGTTTTCTGTCCTAAGAGGGATATGAACATTGGGACTTCCATTTTCTGTCAGAAGATGCCATTGGAGGTACTGACCATGGACTGGGTCTCACCTTCCACACTGGTGGCAAAGAGGTCTTGAATAAGTCACCTCTGCTCCAGTGTTTCTGAAAGAGAAGCAGTAACTACTTCTTGGGATGAGTGTGACCATGGAACCTCTACACTACTGGGCAAAGAGAGATTGAAATATAATGTC
The DNA here is from genome assembly GCA_902168425.1 of Peromyscus attwateri. Classification (NCBI taxonomy): domain Eukaryota; kingdom Metazoa; phylum Chordata; class Mammalia; order Rodentia; family Cricetidae; genus Peromyscus; species Peromyscus attwateri. The sequence goes on along the minus strand of CABHPP010138166.1, from coordinate 45,989 downwards.
CAGAGGACCTTTGCTAACGGGAAGGGTAAGAATACTCTGTAGCTGTTACCCGTCCGCTCCCCACCGCCTCCCCCCCAAGCAGTCTTTAGCCATTCTGCTGTGATATGGGCAAGGCATCAACAGACAGCATTATAAAGCAAACCAGTTCTCATCCTGATAAACTTTAGCATCACAGGAAGGAGTGGAGGGGTGGAAGTACCCCAAAATGGAGAACACAGAAGCTGAAGGAAACAGACAGGGAGAGAAGGTGAAGAGATCTAAGATGTGGCCATAATACACACACATCCACAAGAAACTGAAATGACCAAAGGGTGAGATCACTTCCTTGGTAGAAGAATGTTTAAAGATCAATATAGGAAATGATGAACAAACACTCTTTCCTAGTCTATGGGATATAAAGTGGTTATAATCTTCACTTTAAAACATGTCGAGCCCTTCGCTATCATCAATGGCACGTCTAGATTCCTTGAGATACTGCTGTTTATAAATGTTAGGACAAATGGACCTTACCCAATTCTTGGAATCTAGATTCAGGTAACTTAACGTTAGTAAAACTGGGAAAATGGTTGAATTTTTAAAATGTTGTCTTAACAGGATGAGAAAGAAATCTATGACAATTCTGAGCCCACCTTCCAAGGCCACCCACTGTTTGGTACTCTTGAGAGCGCTTCCTGGAAATGGCAGCCTTCTAGTCAGCCTGCTGTTACCCCACAGCCTAACTCCCTATTTTACCCTCAAAGCATCCTGGGTCCAGTTAACAACAGTAAGCCATCACCATTAACTAGGGATAAGCACAAGACCTGTCCCTGCCCTTCGGCACCCATCGTGACTAGCTTCTCTCCAGGCTTTCCTCATTGTGATGTGGGAGTCTCCAACAGACATCTAGGTTTAGCAACACTCCGTGCCAACCAGAAGAATAAGATTCCTAGCCAGGTGATGGTGGTGCACACCCTCGATCCCAGCACACTCGGAAGGTAGAGGCAGGCAGATCTCTGAATTCAAGGGTAGCCTGGTCTACAGAGTGAGTTCCAGGACAGCCGGGGCTACATTTATGCAGAGAAACCGTGTCTTGAAAAAGAAACAAACAAACAAACAGATTGCTGCTACCTCTGAGAACAGACCCCCTAGCCAATCTGTCCTAGTGATGGAGACCATCATTGGTTTAATATGCAGTCTATTTCCTGGACCCCCCCCTTAATCAATGGTCTGACCAAGTGAATTTTAGCATTATGGTATTATAGTTGGGAAGCACTCTACCATTGAGCTACATTCCCAGACTTCTTTTAATTTTTTTTTTCTTTTGAGACAGAGTCTCACAAAGATGTCCAGGCTGCCCTTGAGTTTGTGGTTTTCCTGCCTCTGTCTTCTTAGTAGTTGTGAATGACAGGCTCAGAGGAACAATTCTTGACATATAAATTGCACCTGTCATATTTCTATAATGTCCTCACCAGTGAATTGTACCAGACTTTTGGGGAAGAATCTAATGTCATTCATTCTCAAACACTTCCAAAAATCTGAAGAGCGGGAGCACTTCCAAACTCATTTTATAAGCCAGAATTGCCCCAGGACAGAGGCTCAACAAAGAAAACTGTGCAGCAATAACATGGATGAAGATGGATATAAAAGCTCTGACAAAATACAGATGAGCTTAAAGATTATACATCATGACCAAGGAGGATTTATCCTTAAGACACAATGATAGCTTGATGTATGCAAATTAATTAATATAAGACACCACATTAAGAAAATAAAAAGCAAAATCACATGATTATCTAAAAAATGTAGAAAAAAATATTTGACAAATTCAGTCACTGTTTATGATTTTTAAAAATCTCTCAACAGACTAGGCATAGAAGGGATTCATCTCCATGTAAAAGATGACATATATGACTAGCCACCTATGACTAGCCTACGGCCAACATCATAATCAATGGCCCCAAATTGAAGGCTTTTCCTCTGAATCTGAGAACAATCAAGGATGCCTACTCTGCCCATTTCTAGTGACATAATACTGGAAGGTCTAGCCAGGGCAATCGGGCAAGGAAAAGAAACAAGAAGCATTCACCTCAGAAAGGAAGAAGTAAATGATCTCTGCCCACAGATGACAGACTCTTCTATGGAGAGCATTGAATATTCAACAAAATGTAAATGATCTCAAGTGGAGCTGCCTCGTACTAAATCAAGACCCAAACTCCAGCTGCAGGTTTATGCGCCGACAACAAGCCATCTACAAGGAAAGCTAAGAAAGCAGTCCCACTTCCACAGCAGAAAAAGAAGAAAACTTAGGACTGGATGTAACCCAGGCAGGGAAAGGCTTACACACCGACAAATGACTGTGCAGGAAGAACTACTGACAAGAAGTGTGAAGGAAGACACAGGGAGACAGAGACATCTGCGATTAGTGGACTGGAAGAGTCAATACTGTTAAAATGCCCACACTACCCAAAGCTGTTCCTAGATTAAATGCTGCCTCCAAAATCCTAGTGGCATTGGTCACAAAAGCAGAAAAACAAGCCTAGAATACAAAACCACAAGAGAAACTCAGAAATCAATAAATCTTGAAAAAGAACAAGCCTGGAAATATCATGTTCATCATTTACAAATACATAACAAAGCTACAGTAATTGAAATTATGTAACACTGGCGTAAAGACAGATGGGCTGATGGGAAGGGACAGACAGCTGAGAAGTAGATGGAACCAAGAGTACACACTTGGGAAAGGACATTCATTCCCACCAAACTGGATATCCACATGCAATGGGATCAAATTGAGCCACTCTCATACCATACCCAAATTAGCTCAGAGAGGACTCTACTAACATGTAAATCAAGAATTGATAAAACTGCTAGAAGAAAACACAGCCCTAAAGTAAGCTTCGGGACAGGTATTTTTGAACGTAAAACTGAAAATACAGTGTAAAGTAAAAATGAAGCACAATGACATCGAGCTGAAAAGCCTCTTCTCAGCAAAGGAGAGCATTAAAACATGAAACCGAGATCTACAGAATGGGAGAGAACCTGGACTCTGAATTGAAAATGGGCAAATGACCTAAAACAGAGAGGAAAACAAGACATAGAAACAGGCAGTGGCCCAGCCAGGCAAAGCATTCAATGCCACGGATATAAAGGAGATGGGGGTTGACATTACCATGAGGTTTCACCTTACACTGGTTGAAATAACTGGGGTTTTTTGTTTGTTTGTTTGTTTTGTTTTGTTTTGTTTTTAAAGATAAGTGTTCCCAAAGAGGTAGAGGAATGGGAACTCTTGTCTATGGTTAGCAGGAGATGGTCCACCTGCTGTAGGAAACAGCACAGAATACCTGTGTGAGCCAGCAGCCCCACTGCTGAGCACGTGCGGAGTCCAGAGTAACTGAAATCAGATTTGTACTCCTAAGTTCCCTAAAGCATCGTTTACAACAGTCAAGCTATAGAAAAAAAGACCCAGATGTCCACTGGCATACGGATGAAGAAAGTGTGACATATGTCCTGTAGAATATTATCCAGCCTTAAAAAATGAAGGAGATCTTGCCATACGATGTAATGTGATGGACTTTGAGGACAGTAGGGACAAATACTAATCCTTATACTTTTCTATGAGTATCTAGAGCAGTCAAAGCCATAGAAAAGGAAAGGAGTATGGTGGTTGGCAGGGACTGGGAGAAGGGAGAAATTAGGAATTATTATTTATCAGAGATAAAGCTTTACATTTTAAACTTTTTTCTTTCTTTTTTCTTTTCTCCTCCTTCCCTCTTCCCTCCTCCTCTTCCTCTTCCTCTCCCCCTCCCCTCCCCATTCCTCTTCTTCTTCCTCTTCCTCTTCCTCTTCCTCTCCTCCTCCTCCTCCTCCTCTTCCTCCTCCTCCTTCTCCTCCTCCTCCTCCTCCTCTTCTTCTTTTTTTGGACAAGGTCTCATGTTTTTATTTCAGCCTGGCCTAGAACTTGCCATGTAGCCAAGGATGACCTTGTAATTTGATCCTCTAGCACCTAGCTCCTTGGTGCTGATGTTACATGCATGTGCCACTGCGCTTGGTTTATGCAGCTCTGGGGATCAAACCTAGGGTTTTGTGGGTGCTAACTCTGCAACTGAACTATGAGAACACACTTAAAATTATGTTCTTATGGGGGCTAGAGAGATGGTTCAGAGGTTTATAAGCACTTGTTGCTCTTGCTGAGGACCCAGGTTCCATTCCCAGTACCCACACGGTGGCTTACAACTATCTGTAACTCCAGTACCCACTTGTGGCTTCTGTGGGTACCAAGCACACCTGTGGTACACAGACACACATGCAGTCAAGCACTTACATACAGAAAAGTAAATAAATCTTTAAAATTATCTTCTTATAACACAAACAAGTAGAAATAATAAAAGGATACAAGAAAGTGTTTGACAATGATTCATAGATTTGTGCTTTGATGGTGGCAATGGTACTACAGATGTTTGCCTATGTCCAAACTCATCAAGCTGTGTCCATTAAAAATGCATCATTTTTTCATGTTAACTCTACTTCAGCAAAGTTATTAGACTATTTTTGAGATCCTACCAAAGCAAGAGACCTCTGAGTCTGTGGTTAAAACCAGGCCTAGCCAAGGCAGACAAAAGGAGGTGGTTACCTCTGCCCATGTGGCTCCATCCTTTCTCCCAACCCCTCTCCTGGCTGCCACAGATGTGGGGATCCCAATCCTTAGTCAGATATTCAGTGCTTTCTGATAATTTAGGCATAGCAATTGCTTTCAGGAACTGAAAAGGGTTTCATATTAATTACACATTCTAGAACTAACTGGTGCTAATCTACTGGTACCCTAGTCTCCAAGAAGCAGAAAGTTGCAAAAAGATTACATATGCTTTATGGAGAGAAGGTACAAATGGGTGACCACAGAGCCATCACATAATCTCACATGGCAGCCATTAACAGTGTCCAAAAGTCTACAAAGGTTTGCACTACAGCCAGTGCCTGACAAATTCCTTTACTCTTTCTCACAATCCAGAAGTTCCTCCATTTTCTTGCCTCATCTATTGCAAGCCTGGCATGCCTGAGTAATCCATTGCACAATAATCTTCAACAATCACAGTCTGGAAGGGCTCTGTAAGTAATGCCACAGTGGCTTAAAAATATATATACAATGAGCTGGGCGGCGGTGGTGCACACCTTTAATCCCAGCACTTGGGAGGCAAAGCCAGGCAGATCTTTGTGAGTTCGAGGCCAGCCTGGTCTACAGAGCAAGATCCAGGACAGGCACCAAAACTATACCGAGAAACCCTGTCTCAAAAAACCAAATATATATATTTATGTATGTATGTATGTATGTATGTATATATACAAATGAGATGTCACCATTGCTTAAAATCCTCCAATGGCAACCTTTCACTTTACATAAAATTTGCATTCCTCACAGTAGGCCTCAACGTCTTGCAGGGTTTGGTTCCTTCCTGCCTTTCCAGATCCCTGTTCTTGCCAGCACTTACCAATATGGTTGGCATTCTGTTCCTGCACCAAGCTTATTTCTGCCCCTGGGCCTCTTGCCCTTGTTGCCTTTCCTGGAGCAGGCTTCCTCTAGGCCTGATATCCCTGCCTCCTTTCTGTTCTTCAGCGGTCTCCTCTTTCCAGAGGTGTGACCCGACGGGCCATCCCAGCTGCCCTCAGTCACGTGGTCCCCCTCTTCCCTTTCCCTGCTTTAATTGAATTTACCACGTGAGTGGTAGAAACCCAACATCACTTGTATCTGTGATGGGATAACACGGGCGGCTCTCCGATTTGGCTAGTTCCCAGTGTGTTCTCTTACCCTAAGGATCTTGCTGATTCCCCACTTTTCAGCGCACCCCCATGCCTGTCGTCTGCCTTAGCACACCGTCACTGTCTCTGTGTGAGTGGAAATCAGCTCACTTTCGGGAAATGAGTTCGTTGGGACAATGTTTACGTTTCCTGTCTCCGACTGAGCATCTGCCTACGGAGATGTTTGTGATCACCGTGTCATCACCATCTGTCCCAGTGAGAGGACGCGCTCGGTTTCACGCTGTAAGTCTGTGGACTGGGGACTTGTATTTTCTGCTGGAAGAGGGAATTCAGAATGTGAATTCAGAAGACCCAGGCTGAGTGTCACCCTTGACACCTGATAGCAGAGTGGTCTCAGGCAAGGCCCTTCTGCCTCAGCATTTGTACCAGAGAAATGACAACTACCCAGAACAGAGCACATGTGAAATATAGCTCCTTTGATATTGGGCATTGAGAGATTAATGATACACTATTTGCTTTCTCTCTCTTCTCACACCACGGTCACTCCCATGAGAACGAGGTCATTGGCTCTGTCTTCATTCTTATGTCCCTGGTGCAGAGAATAACGCCTGACATACAGCGGATGCCCACTGTATTTGTTGAGTGAGTCTATTAGTAGATAAGGTTTTTACAATTGTTCTGTGAGATAAAATCAATGTTGCCACTTCCCAGGTATTCAGTGTGAAGTTGTGTATCTCAGCTATACAACCTGGTCCATATGAGACTTGACTCCCAGTCATACAACCTTTGAACCATAAGCTTGAAAGACTCAGGACCAGTCAACCCCATATAGGATTTCATTCATTCTACCTCAGTTCTGAAATAAGTCTTGTTAGTAGCTTTTTTCCTCCAATCCCTGCTCTTTTGACAACCTACTCATTTACTATTGTTATGCTTCAATTTTTAGTCCAAATTTATCAGTTGCCTCCAGCAACATATGAAGGATAAGATCCATTACTTTTTTTTGGAGGAAAAATATATTAATAATGAAATACTATTAATGTTCAGTGGCCTGGGAAGTGGACTGGTGGGAAAAGTCCTTGCTGAACAAGCGCGAGGACCTGAGGTTGACTCTGCAGCACCCTTGTAAAAGCTGGATGTGGCATCATGCATTGATAATCCCAGGCCTGGACATAGTGGGTGGAGATGGGTGGGTCTTGGGGACTTGCTAGCTAGCTAGTCTACACCAAACAGAGAACTCTGTGTTCAGTGAGAGACCTTGTCTCAAAAAAGAAGTCAAAGGCTGGAGAGGCGCGGTTCAGTGGTTAAGAGCACTTGCTGCCCTTGCAGAGGACCCAGGTTTGATTCCCAGCACCCACATGGTGGCTCATAACTATGTGTAACTCCAGCTGCAGGAGATCTAATATCCTCTTCTAGCCTCTGAAGACATCAGGCACTCTATTGGTGGCCAGACAAACATGTAGGCAAAACACCCATGAATATAAAATGATTTAAAAAAGTGGAGAGGAGGTTGAGGAAGACCTCCCAACATCAACCTTTAGTCTCTTACTAATGTTCAAGAGAGCAAGCCACACACACACACACACACACACACACACACACACACACACACACCACACCACACACACACACATTTATGGATGTGCATGCCCCCCCTACCACACACTAAAGAAAAAAAAGCACAAATGTCTTTAGTGGTTAGTAGAGGGTAGGAGGTACAAGGCTGATTTCACACCCCTTCAAATAACGTAGAACAAGGCTCAACTTTTCAATCGCTTTTACTAGCAGTGAACATGGTGTCCTCTAATGATAGAAGCACCGAGTTTGAAACAGCCATGCCTACGTTCCACGGTTGGTCTCTTGCCCTGGAATCTGGTCTGACTTCTCACCTTCAGCCTCCTTCACATGCCTTGCATCCCAGATGAATCCACTCTGACTCATGTCACCCCTATTCCCCTCTTTCTCCTGTACAGATGTACTCCGTACCCAGTCAGAGGCATCACGGTTGACCTCCTCGCTCCTCCTTTCTCGTTCACATGGGACTCAACTCCCCATCACTCTACCACTCTTCCATATCTACATCAGCATCTTTTCTCGTCAACAATGTTTGGCTCTTTACAGATCTGTCTCAAAGCCATGGACGGCTCATTCAAGTACAAGTAATGGCCCCCATCTCTCCCAACCTTAGACATAATTCCCCTTTAGACTGGTGACTTATAAAATGTCAACTTGGGGTGAACTCAATTGCGTTGCCCAGAATTCCTTGCCATGTATGTTTCTGGCCAGAGTGGGTCATGGGAGACCCTCATGGAGGAGATCTAAGGGTGGAAGTGACACTGCAGATGTGGCTTACCTGCTGCTCACCAACTGTAGGGCAGTGCCGGGCCAGACCATAGCTCCTCCTCCTTCCCCCAGGCCCTTCTCTAGCTTCTTCAATTCCTAGGCCAGTTTAGGCTCCAGCTTGTTCCTGCCTCCCCATTTTACATCTGCTAAGGACTAAATGTCTGTGGCCCTTCAACATTCTTATGTTGGAACAAAGCACCCAGTAGGACAGCTGTTTTTTAACAGGGCTTTTAACAGGCTCCATGAGTGGAGCCTGAAGGCAGCAGAACTAGTGCCTTTAGAGCAGACAGCAGAGGTTTGTTCTCTTCACACTGTGCAGGAAGTTGGCTGCTGAGAAGTAAGAAAGGGAGCCCTCCCCCTCATTTGAACCCTGCTGGACCTTGTCCATGTACTTTTTTCCAGAAATATGTGGAAAATAAAATCCTCATCTTTAAACCATCAATGAGTGTCATTTTGCTGTGGCATCCTGAGCAGACTGTTCACAGCTACCCTCCCTTCCTGACTTTCTGAACATCAGACTCCAGCACTAAACACAAACATAACAGCCCATAGAGACTGCACATGGCTGCCGCAATTGTGCAAGGTGAAATTCCTGCCACAATGGCCTAAGCGACAAGACCCTGTCTTAAAATATCTGAATGACACTCAAACATTTGAGGTGCATGTTTTTATGTTAAAATGAACACCATCATGGAGCCTGCATGAGCCTGCACTAGGTCGTCTGCATATATGTTACAGTTGTGTAGCTTGGTGTTCTTGTGGGACTCCTAACAGTGGGAGTGGGGGTGTCCCTGACTCTTTTGCCTGTTCTTGGGACCTGTTTCCTCCTACTGGGTTGCCTCATCCAGCCTTGATATGAGGGTTTGTGCCTAGTCTTTTGTTTGTTGTTTGTTTGTTTGTTTTTCGAGACAGGGTTTCTCTATGTAGCTTTGGATCCTTTCCTGGAACTCACTCTGTAGACCAGGCTGGCCTCGAACTCACAGGGATCCGCCTGCCTCTGTTTTCTGGGTGCTGGGATTAAAAGCATGTACTACTTATCGCCCGGCTCGTGCCTTGTCTTATTGTAAGTTGTTATGTGTGCATGGTTGATATCCCTGAGAGACCTCTTCTTTTCTGAAAAGAAATGCAGGAGGCTTGGACCAGGAGGTTCAGGGGTGGGGTGGGGTGGGATGGGGACTGGGAAGAGTGGAGGAAGGGGGAACTGCAGTCAGGATGTAATGCAAGAGAGAAGAGAAAACAATTCAACACCCACGGACTTTTCAGTGCAGCCTCACCCTCCGGCCGATATTCTCGGCACCAGGAAGAGAAAGGCCTCAGCTGCCCTGTAAATTCCTTCAGACCTGCTGGGAAGAGCCTGGATGTGGCACTGCTCCAACACCTCACTGACTGTGACCTCGTGAGCACTCAGAGAAGTTGCCCACCCACTTCACCATCCATGTATTAACGGAACACCTCCGAGGTCCCAGGACCACTCCAGGTACTTAGGTTTCAGCAGAGCACAAAACGGACACTCATTTCCCTGAGTTTGTATTCCACTGGAGGTAGACAGGCAAAATCCAGTGAAAAGCAAATATTTAACTTTTATTCTAGGTCAGCATTTACTAATACTTTGCTTATTATTCCTCTCCCAATAGGGCTTTTGAGGTATCTTTTTGCCCCAACAACCTCCAAATAAAAACTGGTTTAGATGCAAAATAAGATCTTTTTAAAAATCACTCTCACCCTGGATCCAGCGTTTGCTCTTTTGAGGAAAACTTAGGAGACTTAGGAGTAAAAGGTGATTTCTGAGGACAATCAATCAGTGACTAGCTCCCATGCTATGGTCTAGAACAGAGGTTCTCAACCTGTGGCTTGCGGTCCCCCAAGACCAACAGGAAACACAGATATTTACGTTACAATTTACAACAGTAGCAAAATTACAGTTATGAGGTATTAATGAAAATAATATCATGTTTGAGGGTCACCACAACATGAGGAACTGGAATTGAAGGGTCCCAGCATCAGGAAGGTAGAGAACTAATGGTCTAAACATTCAGCACAATGCTAGTCTCCACGAAGCACCTCACAGGGCTACTCAAGGTGTCTGCAGATTTGGAGGTGCTGAGGAACAACTCACTTCCTAGCTCATGTTGTCAGAATTAGGCTCCCTGTAGCTGTAGTGCTGAGGCTTGCTGGCTGCCCGTCGAAGCCAGGGTCATGCAGGCTGCCCATCTCCCTTGACAGGCAGTCTCTCCCATCTTCAGATCCCCAGCAGTACATCAACCAGTCCTCACGCTTCCTACCTGAGGTCCTCACTTGTTTTTAACCTGAGAACATGTTCTGCTTTTAAAGGGCCATATGACTAGGTCAGACCCATCCAAATAACATTCCTGGCATTAAACTAGTGCCATGTAGCATACCTAACCACAGAAGCAAAGTTAATTATACCCGTGGAACCAGAGATGATGCATAGCATCTGCGTCCATGGAGCCACTACCCCGGCGCCCCTATAAAACTCTAGGTAGTTGATTTCATTTAGATGGATATCTTCACTTTTCTTCTACCTTTATTTTGGGCAAAAATATTCATGTTCTCATTCACTATTAGATCACACAGTGTGGCATTGCCACAATGCTAAATTTCTTTATTCTTTAAATTTTTAATTGCTGTGTCATTTGGTTTCAAAATTAAGATGTTTTCCTTAAAAGGGATTTTTTAAAAAAAAATCAGAACAGTAAAATAGCAAGCTTATCTTTCAAAGATAACAATCACACAAGACAAGTGAGCATTTTTGTCGGTTATAATATGAAAGTGAATCCCATGGTTGAAGTGAGCTGCTGGAACTGAGAATGTCAAGTTGTGTATTTTGGAGCCAAGGTGGTGGACCTTTCCTCTGATGCGTTAGGGTACGTTTTCTGTAGTTGTTAACCTGCACCATGGTTAATCTCGAGGAAGAAAACAGGCTAAGCTGTGTGAGCTTCCCACTGCTGCCTGAACATGATCATGAACTTAGTGACTTAAAGAAACACAAGTCTATTGTTTTGCTGGAGGTGCGAAGTCTGGAGTGGTCGCAGAGGCTGAGTTCCCTCTGGAGTTCCTGGGAGAGACTGATGGCTTTGCTTTTTGCAGCTCTCCAGGCTGCCTGTGATGCTCAGCTTCAGCCCCACCTCATTCCAACCACAGCTTTCCTCAGTCCAGCTCCTTTGCTAGCTCTGGCTCCCCTCCCACTGCTTAGGGATTACTTTGGGTCAACTATAGCATAGTTAGGACAATATTTCTATGCAAGCTAACATATGTCGTCTTTTTTTTTTTTTTTTTCTTTAAACACATAAAGTAACATAAGCTCTGGACATTCGGTCCTGGTCATTGGGGGGCATTATGCCAACTATTGCATAAGCCTTGGAAAGCCTGAAGGAAGGAATATATTTTGTATTGTTCTGTGGCCTGTGAGTTCACTCTCAAAGGAATGGGAGGACTGGAGTGGGGCCGGAGGGGATAGCTGTCACTTGCTCACCCAGGGCTGATGCTGGAATCTCTCCTAACGCATTGTTGTGGGTCACTGCTGGGTCACAGCAAGAAGACAAAAGCCCCGTGCAGCCATGTCTAGGGGACGACACAGGAAGAAAAGACTCTTCACTCAGATCTCTAGGGATGATCTAGACCAGAGGTTCTCAACCTTCCTAATGCTGTGACCCTCACATTGTGGTGACCCCCCCAATCATAAAATCATTTCCATTGCTATTTCATCACTGTAATTCTGCTACTGTTATGAACTGTATCATAAATACCTGATATGCAGAATATCTGATATGCAACCCCTGTGAGGGGGGGGGGTTGCAAACCACAGGTTGAGAACTGCTGGTCTAGGCAGAGCCAATAGCATAAACTTACCTAGCAGTCATGAGCACTGTTTTGCGGTAGGACGCCTGGATGTTGAGTGCAGATCCGAGTCATTCTACACAGCAGAGAGGGGAAGGGCTGTCCCCTTGCAGCTAGCAAAGGCCTGTGTGCCTTCGCTTCTACTTCTATGAGGGCATAGCAGGGCCAAGGACGTCTTTCTGCACCTGCCTTCGGCGACAGCCTTTGAAAATGGAGGCAGCCCCGTGTCGATACCATCATCAGTGGTTTCAGATCAGTTCATAGGACTCAAAGCTGTGACGTTTCCTAGATGTCCTTTAGGCCCCCTCTGGGTGACAAAGGTTAACTTGGGAGATCACACTGGAGGTGTTAGAAGCCGTTAAGTAAAAACCAATGCCGTCTTAAGGCAGGGGTGTTTATTGGCTGCTGGTGCCCATATTTCCTCTCATCTTTTATTACTTTCCAACTTAACAGGGCCCCTTGCACCATCCCACAGCCTCTGGCTGCAGGTAGCACAGTGGTGTTCATTTCCTGTGTATACACACTACTCGCTAGGCCCTCTGTCTATGCTCATGCTGGGCTAGCTGTTGACCCAATTTAATGCCTGGCTGGAACTTTTTCTCTCTGCCATGATTAAAGGGAAGGAGGAAGGAAGAGAGAGGTGATTCAGTGATGTGAATATGTAAAAAGTCTTTGATGAAAGGAAGAAAGGGAGCGGCGGCAGAGGCTGCCTAATGATCCATGGACTTAGGATTTCATTTTAGGCTTCGGATTCTGACCCATGATGCAGTTGCAGTTGCCGGAAGCCTGGAGGCTCACGTTCAATTATTTGTGACCACATATATCTCGGAGTCAATTTTTCTTAAAGCTACATTTTACCTCCAGAACCATAGTTAAATGTCTTATTCAACCAAATTCCCTGACCCTACTCTTTTGGAGCACTTACCAATTTGGGAGGTAAACGGACTAAAGTAGACAAATGTGTTTGCCATCACTGGGGGGGTGGGTAGGGGAGAGGTGGGCTGGACCCGGCAGAGAGTGAAAAGGGAAAGGATGTAGACTGAGCTCTGGGCCCTGTGTCACATTAGCATGTTGCACATTATCCCAGCATTGGATGCAGGAACAACGGCACATGTTCACAGGGCAGCCTCTCTGGTGTTCAGTTCATTCCCTAGAGGTTATCACTGTAAAGGGCTTGAAGATTGCCTTGTCTACCACTGTCATTTTAAGAAGGAGGAAATAGAGGCCCAGAGCTGCTCAACAACCCATCCAATCAACAGTTTGGCAAACACATCACAACACAGTCACAAAATTGTTCACAGAAAAAAAAAAAAAGAATGAAAATCCATGTGTCTAGATGCCAGACAACTGGTCCTTCCATGTAGCACACTGTCCTGCTGGGCCATGTGATGGCAGCTGGAGCCCAGAATGGAGAATTCAGGTCATTCTTGGCTGAAGGCAGGTAAACTTAGTCTCTTTGGGGCCTAGAGGTGTTTCTCTCCAGCACTGATCATATTTATTACCACTAGTGATTTTAAAGACTGGGTGTGAGAGTGTACAGTAGGATATGGTAGGAATGTTATCTTCCTCCTCCCCTACCCCTGAACCAGCCAGTGTGACACTGGGAGTTTACTCAGGTCACATGACAAGAGGAAAGTCAGACTGCTAATGGCTGTCCTTACAAGATGGAGACTATCTGGGAGAATACTCAACTTGGCCCAAGGATATCATAGGAGTCTACAAATAGATGAAGGAAGTGTGTGTGTGTGCCAGGGGCGAGGGTTCAAATGTCAGAACGATACCAGGTAAGGAGGACTCTGCTTCCTGGAGCTGGCTTTGAAGAGGGAAGGGACAAGGAGCCAATGAAAGATGACAACTTCAAGAAGCTGGGAGAAGTGGAAAACAGATTTTCCCTGGAGCCTTCAGAAGGGCGCACAGCCTATCAGCATCTTGATTTTAGCCCTGTGACACCTGTGTCCAATTTTCTAACCTCCGGAACTGAAAGAGAACAGAGTCGTACTGTAATAAATCACTACGATATCTCTCAGTGCTAAGGACAGAACCCTTGTGCATGCTAAGCCCCTGCTCTGTCACTGAGCCCCACCTCTCAGCCCCAAGTGTGGGCATTTGCCACAGCAACCAGAGAAGACTGAAGTGGAGGTTGCAATGCCCATCTATATCAGGCCAACTGGCTGCAGTTGAAAACACATCTCCTACCTAGAAGCTACGGCCCCTTTCTTTCATTGGCTCATTTTCTTATTGACCAGGTTTGAACCTGGTCATATCTAGAGTACGTGCTGCATAGGGACAGCAATGTCTCCCTGTCTCCTGCTCCTCCATTTTAACATACTATTATACCATCACCAATGTCCCTCTAGCACCCCAAAACCTAGAAGAAAAACATGGGCTTCCCAACCTCAACCCAGTAATCAGCACAATACTCAGTGTTCATAGGTGACACGTAAGTCTCCAGAGAACTGACATGCATTGCTGGAGGGAACACCCTGCCTCCTGTGCTTCCCACAAAAATATGTGCACAGAACACACACAAAAGGAAATCCATTCTGCCAGGTGTGGTGGCAAAATCCTTTAATCTCAGGATTAGGGAGACTGAGGCATGAGATCTCTGTGAGTTTGAGGCAAGCCTGGACCAGATGGTGAGTTCCAGGTCAGCCAAAGCTGCATAGTGAGACCCTGTCTGGAAGGCAGGAAGAAAGAAGGAAAGAAGGAAGGGAGGGAGGAGAAAGAGAAAGAAATCAATTCTTCCTAATCAGTTAATTAATTCAGTGGTTCTCAACCTCTCTAATGCTGCAATCCTTTAATACAGTTCCTCATGTTGTGGTGACCCCAACCATCAAATTATTTTGTTGCTACTGCATAAGTATAATTTTGCTATTGTTTTGAATTGTAATGTAAACATCTGACATGCAGGATATTTGATATGTGACCCCTGCAGGGAGTCATGACCCACAGGTTGAGAGCTGCTGAATTAATTTGTATATGCATGGGAGGGAGAGAGGGAGAGAGGGAGAGAGAGAGAGAGAGAGAGAGAGAGAGAGAGAGAGAGAGAGAGACAGAGAGAGAGACAGAGACAGAGAGACAGAGAGACAGAGAGAGGAAGAGAGAGGAAGAGAAAGAGAAACAAGCAGGGTGATGCCTACCTGTAATCCAAGCACTTAGGGATATAGCTCAATGAAAAAGTGCTTGCCCAGTATACATAAGACTCTGGGTCTGACCCTTAGTGCCACACTAAATAAACAAATGAAGAAACAAGCAAGTAAATATGAGATTTTTTGGGGGGGGGGGGGCAGGTAGCTTGGGGTTAGGGCTAGCTACACAGAAGACAGCGAATTGGGGGCTTTGATACACGCTAACACTTCTAATGACTTGTCTCCAGCTGCCCAACAACAAATGAAGATGTATTCTAAGGCCTGGTTGACAGACAGCGTTGGCAATGCAAACTGTTATTGCTACAGTGGACCCAGCTTGTCATAGCAGCAAAATTTCTCTTTCTCGGAAAGCCTGGCTCGAGATCTGCCCCCCACACTGCTTTTGTTTAAGACTCAACCATGGCCACCAAGCAAGCCAAAATGTGTAGTCACTGTGCGTGTCTGGCTGCATGTTAATTGTTGCGGTGTCCTCGGGTGACATTTGCAAAGCTGGACAGTTGACAACGAGCAGCGCAGCAGAGTCTCTGCCAGTTGTCCCGTCTCCCAGCCGCTCGCATCAGCAGTCCCTGGGACGATGCCATTTCATTTTCCCTCTTTATTTGTCCCTCTGCCCTGGAGGACTCCATTTGTCCTGGATGTCACCCAGCTTCACTCCTTTCTGTGGACCAATATCACGTGCAGGTGCCTCATTTGAGGTGATGGCTGAATACCAGGAATTTTGCACACAAGCTGAAACTTGGCAGACAGGAGCATTTGAAATGCAAAGATGAGCCATGGGCATGAGAGAGACCCTGATCTAAACTGTCCCCATCTGTCAAGGTTCCCTCTCTGAGTCGCTCCCTGAGGAAACCCCTCTGGATTTCTGCCAGTGGTCTCCTTGCACAGCACCTAACTTGAAACTTTTATGGACTATGTCACATGCTATGTGGAATTCTAGCTTTTTGTTTTCCACCTTCTTAAAAAAATAGAAGCTTTCAGGGGGCAGGGGGCAATCACACACTCCTATGGTTTTTCGTTCTCCAGTGTCCTACAGAATAGTTTAAGGGACCAGGCCTGTATTTGGATATTATATTGTACGTCACCAAGACAAAGTGTGTGGGGGGATACATGTGTGTATTCATGTGTGTCTGTGTGTGTGTGAATATGTGTATATGTCCGTCTGTGTGTCTGTGTGTATGCATCTCCCCTAACCCCCTATGTGTGTACATGTGTGTCTGCGTGCCTATGTGTATATGTCTGTGTATTTGCGTGTCTTTCTCTCTGTGTGTATACCTGTGTGTGTGTGTGTGTGTGTGTGTGTGTGTGTGTGTGTGTGTGTGCCTCTCTGTCTGTGCATCTATGTGTATGGGTCTCCCCCGACCCTATCTCTCTGTGTCTATGTGTATGTATATGTATGTGTGTGTCTGTGTATGCAACTCCCTCCACCCTGCCTCTTGAATGTGCATGTGTGTATGTGTCTGTATATGTGTCTATGTGTATACATCTACTCCACACTCTACGTGTGTGTGTGTGTGTGTGTGTGTGTGTGTGTGTGTGTGTGTGTGAATGTAGGAAGAGAGAGACAAGAGAAGGAAAAGTATTAGCTCTTATTTTCTCTATCAAATTAAGAATATGCACTAGGAAGAAAATATTCTATCATACTATAAAAGCTTACTAAAACAATGTACATTTTACAAAGCTCTCATATTTAAAGGCAAATCAACCAAATATTACTAAAAGAGGTATCTACTTTTGAGACAGAGTCCTGTGTACTCCAAACTGGCCTGAAAGTCAATATGTAGCTGAGGATGACCTTGAATTCTTGACTCTCCTACTTCTGCCTCCCCAGTGCTGGTATTATAGATGTATTCCAAACCACAACTGGTTTATACAGTGCACAGGACTGAACCCAGGGTTTCCCATATGCTAGGCAAGGGCTCTCCTAACTGAGCTACATTCCAAGCCCCCCAAATGTGATGATTAGTACATTAAACCAGATGGGATCGGAGTTTCCTTCCATTGAAAATGGTAAGGAGCAAGAAGAATGTTGTTGTTAAAGGTCCCTCAGGATAAAAAGCATTCTAAAATCAAAATAAACGTGTTTCCACTTTCCTAATGCCTTACCCTATATGGAACTATGGTTTTAGGACATGGAATGGAATTTTCTTTTCCAGTTTTCTTTCATTTCATGTACATTTAACGATAGTTCTCTCGACATTTAATCAAGCCAAGTTGGTCAAATCTTAATTTTGATCCCCTCACTTAAGATGCCTTTTGAACTTGGAATCTCACACCAATGCACAGAATGCTAAGACTTCCCACATGACTCCATTATTTCCTGGTAGCCTGTAACACCGGCCTCTGTGTTTTAAACTTAGACAACAGAAGCATTTATTGATCAGAATGACAATAGTTAGAGTCAGCACACACAGCCAGGAGTGTAGTAATGCTCTGATGGAGGCAACGTGACTATGCTCCTCCAACGACTTTACCAAACAACAGACTTCAGCCTGAGGGAGACCTCCGACTTTATCTTTAGTTGGGCCGACAAAGCATATTGGCAACCAGCTGAGTTCAGTGCGTTGGACCTTGGACAGTGGGGGAGGAAATCAAGAGACTGGAACTTTGTTCTGGTCTGCAGAGAGCTTAAGCCCTCGATAAACATTCAAAAGGAGGCGACACTAACTGAACAGCAGGTTGTTTTATTTAACTCGATGGACCAAATGACAGAGTTTCTCTCGCGTGGAGAGAAAGCAATATTGTCTACCAACTTCCATTTTTCAGAGGTAGAAAAACCAAGGCCATGAGGGATGGCATCTGCAGCCCAGAGGTACAGATCTGGGAAACTCAACCTCTAGGATTTTGGATCATGAAACTAGTCTTGGTCATCATGAAATATCAATGCCTCAGTGGATTTCAGAAACCAGAAGCCACCACCCCCCTTCTACCTGCATTCTCTGGTGATTTCCTATAATGAGCTAAACTTTCTATTTGTATAACCATGAGAAAACTCGCCAGAGGATCCGAGAAGAGAAGAGGGCCTTGGATGCCCAGCCCTGAGACTGACTTCATGCACTCACCCATTAAAGTTTCCTGGGCATTTACTACGGGCTGGGTCCTGTGAGAGGCACCAGGGTACCTGGTAACACAGACAGCAGCTGCAGCCCTCAGGGAGCTTACATTCTAATAGAGGAAGCACCCGATAAGCAAACAGGAAGACCATGAGTAGTCCCGTGGAGAAGAAAGAGTGCAGGGACAGAGAATGAGGAGTGTCGGGTGGCTAGGACACTGCAAGTGGAATAGAATGGAAAGGCTGGTTTCCCTGGGAAGACTTGAAGGAGGTGAGGGAGCCAGTCATGCAGTTTCCCGGGACAAGAGCGTTCGAGCAGAGAAGACCCAGCGAACAAAAGGGCTGCGGCTATAAAGAGATGTCCATGAAGCTGAAGAGGTCAAAGCAAAATGACTGGATGGTGGGGGTTAAGGCTAGAGAGACACTTCAGGTTAGGGGACAGACTGAAGCCCATTGTGGACTCCCACTAGTGTTTGGGGTGAAATCAGATCCCCAGTGGACAGACGCTGGTCACGACTATGATCTAGCTTATCTTCTGGACCACGACTCAACTTTCAGCATGAAAGGGCACAGGAGGGAGAACGGGAGGAAAGATGTCACAGACAATCAGGGAGTGGTGAGAGTGGCTTGGGACAGGGTGGGAACGGGAGAGGTGATAAATTCAGAGCATGTTTTTAAAAAGAAGCCGACATATTACTTACTGCAGGGTTAAAAGTAGGACTCAAGGGAAACATATGTGAAACGGAGTCGTAACAATGTATGAGGCAGGAGCATGAGGGACCTGGCATTGCCGGTTACTGAAATGGAGAAGGATGAAGCAGGGTGTAGGACCAGGTCTAAGGACCATCTGTGCATCCACCTGCTACTCCACTTAGTCTGGCTCTCTAGGCTTGTGGGACTCTTGTTAGACTGGCCGAGAGGATGTGTCAGGTGATCCATTTCCTGGTGTCAAGTTACATAACACAAAAATTAGAATAGGCTACTGCAGATTGATAATCTATATATATTAAAAAATTATTTCTCCTCATTCTGGGGTTGAAAAAAATCCAATATCAAGGTGCTGGCATCTCACGAGAGCCTTCTGAGTGTGGCACCCCCTGGCAGAAGACAGGAGTGTCAGTACCAGGGGGAGAGTCCCAATTATTCCTTTACATAATACATTCCTGCAAGTACACCATAAGCCTGCTCACTCTGTCCTCAGCCTGACCCCTCTTATTCAGCCCCACTGTCCAATACTGTACATGGGTGGTTGGGCTCCTAACACATGAACATTGAGTGGGAAACACATGCAGTAGCTGTTACAATTCTCCCAGGACAGCATTCTGTCCTGGCTGTTCCACGTTTCCAACCCTTCTCCTCACCACAGAATATGTCTAAGATGGGTTGGTGAGGTTCTGAAAAGTCCGTTGCCAGTGACTGGTGAATGAAATCCCATTTCAGGGGAGAATGACCAAGCGGCACCTTGGTAGACAGTTCTCAGCACATCCTGCAGCCTCCTTCTGGTGCTCGGTACTGGACAGTGGGCAGCTCATTCCCCTCAGGTGGAGGGAGACCCCAGGCAGGAGAGAAAGTTCATTGCTTATCAGACTGAGTGTTGAGCTTTTAAAAGTTAACTGCTATTGAATTTAAAAGAAAAAAATTTAAAGAATAATACAGAAGAGAAAAACAGGAGAGCAGAAACCTCTATATACCATACTACGGGGAAAAGCTTACATGTGGGGACCAGATTATCATTTTTAAGACAAGAGAGTATCTCCTAAGTTGGAAAAGTGACTCAGTGCCACCAAGCCCAGCTACCCGAGTTTGGTCACCAGGACCCACATGATGGAAGGAGAGAACTGACTCCTGCAAGCTGTCCTCTGATGTCCACATGGGCCATGGCACAACCCCACCCCCACCCCCAAACAATGTAAATAAACAGATCAATTCCTGAGGGCACCAGTGATGCTCCAGGAAGATGAACTTGCCTAGAACAAGAACTGGACCCAGGGTGGAAACTAGAGCTGGCACCAGAGCAGGCTGCTTCGCATTGTACAGGATTCCAGATTCATGGACTGTAAGACAAAGCTATCAGCGGGCAGAGGACTTAGAAGACTGCAGGGTGATTTTGGGCTGTGCAGGAGGGAGGGGAGATATGAAAGGTAAGTCTGTTCCTTCCAATGTGATTTCTAAGGGGGTGCATGTGTGTGCATGAGAGTGTGGGGACATGTGATGCCTCATCAGTGTCCCTGGAACTACAAGGACAGAATAGTCTCATGCTGTTTTGGGGGGTAGAAATGAATTGGGTATTGAGACAAAAATAGTTCTTAGTCTGCTATTTAAAGTCATTAAGATACAGTGAGCCGAAGGGAGGGAGTCAACTGCGAGGAATACTCGAACAACTAAAATCTTCCATTCTTCTCCCAGTTCAATAATTGGTTTCTTCTCTGATTTTTTTTGGAAGCCACTTTCTCCATGGAGTTGAGCTGATGCCGTATTTACTGGTAATGGTTTTGATAGTTTTTTATCTTTTCCCCGGTCACATTGGTACCTGTGTCATTCATCTCTATTACTATAACAAATACCTGAGATAATTAAGTTATAAAGAGAAAAGGTTTGTGGAAGCTCACAGTTTTAGACGATCTATGATCAGGCAGACCCCTTGCTCTTAGGCATCTGGTAAGGTGTACTAGACGGCAAGAGCAGTGAGTGTGTGGTGAACCGAAACTGCTCACCCTGTAGCTGAGCAGCTAAGAGTAAACAGGGAGAGCCTAAGATCCCACAATTCCCCTTGAAAGTACGTACCCAATGACCTAAAGACCTCCCACCAGAGACTACTCCTTAATGTTTCCACTACCTTCCAGCAGTGCTAATCTGGGGACCAAGGTCTCAACATAACGGCCCTTGGGGGGACATTCTACACCCAAGCTATAGCAGCATCCAATCAGAAGCTCTGTTTTCTGTTTTCCTTGCTAGACCCTTGAACCTTAAGTCTAGCTTTGAAAAAATGCAATTGACCTTAGGGAGGCCCCACTAAAATAAATGTTACTGGTGTGTCAAGAATGAGATAGTAAACATTTTTGGCTTTGCAGGTCAGACAATCTCTGTCATAATCTCTTACCCTTGCCTTTGTATCATGAAAATGGCCACAACAACATGTAAGCAACTGAACAAGGCTGTGTTCCAATCACTTCATTTGTAGAAAGGGAAATTTGAATTTCGTGTGTGTGTGTGTGTGTGTGTGTGTGTGTGTGTGTGTGTGTGTGTCAGGAGAACTCTTCTTTTGATATTCCCTCACCTATTTTGAAATGTAGAAATCACATTCAGCTCAGGGCACAAACATGGGAGGTACTAAGATATGCAGGTTGTAGTGTTCTGGCCCTGAGATAAATGAACTTGCTTCTGCTTGATAGAAACTGCTCTTGTCTTAGCCTTGACTCAGTTGACTCCTGGGCAGAAAGAGTAGCATCTCATGTTCCCTATGCCTTACCATAACCTGCCATGCCTTGGAATAAACCTCATACGTTATTATCAACTTAGTTCTGAGTCCAAGGCTGTGATCATCAAGGGCTCTTCAAATTGCTCTCCAAAGCCATGATACCTCTTCAAGAAAGGGACCATTTTCCTTTTGATTTATGTTTCTTGATACCTGTCCCAAAGACCAAAAATATCTGAGGCAGTCTAGCTTTGGAGAATTGGAACACAAAACTAAGAATGCTACCCCATGTTTTCTGATGCTACAGTAGGGTACCCGACACTGGATAATTGACAAATAACAGAGGTGATTCTTCATAGTTCTGGAGGCTGGCACATCCAGGAGCTTAGGTCCAGCATCTGGCACACTTTTCTCATTACATCACATGGTGAGAAGCATGAAATAGCAAGGAAATGCCCACTGTTGGGGTCCACAGAGGTTTCCTGGTAAGATCTGAGTTTGCTTTACACAGCAGGGTTGCATAAGGGGATGGATTGACCACATGCATGGTTACCAGGTGTTTAGAAGGATCTGCATTTGACTGTGCTGGGGGAGGTCTTTTGTTCCACCCCTTGGCATTTCTTTAAATAGCCCTTTAGAAGACACAGATGGGGCTGGTGGGTTTTGACCCAGGCCCTCACGAGGCTATCCTGTGTTTCTATCTGTCTCTCTCCTCTATATTTTTTTTTAATCTAAATATTTCTCACTTCTCCCTGCTCAAGAGTACCCTGGGGAAAAAAATGGGGATGAGTCCCCCCATAGCCCACCCAAGTCAAAGAGTTCACTGTTCCAATGAGGTCACTCCCATGACACTGACTCTTGCAATAATGGCGTTGGCCAACTCACGAGGGTAGAGTCCTCAGGGCCCAATCCAGTCTTAAAGGCCCCATTTCTTAATGCTGTCACAATGGCAACCTAATTTCAGTAGGAGTTTTTAGAGGACACTCCAACCTTAGCCAGAGACAAGTGAGGCAAGTGCTGGATCAACAGTGGCAGTGAACCCTGCTGTGTTATGCACTGAGAGGTAAACCCAAGGCTCTCTCCTCTTAAAACCGGGACTTCTTGGTAGACTGCAGAAGTGACATTGGGCCCACATCTGTGAGACCAGCACCTTCTACTTCTTTTCTCTGGAAATCCCCAGTCTCAGGGAAGCTGGCAGCACAGAGAAGCCTGACCCCTCTGAGGCCACCACGTGTGAGCATTCCAGTGGACAGTCCTACTTGAGTATGCCTTTTGAACTCCCCACCAAAGTGCCAAGCACATGATCCAGGACATCCTGAAGCCTCCAGCAGACCCAACTGCCAACTGAAACCACTGCGTGGTCTCAACCGATGCCACAAGAGGAAAAAAAAAAAAAAAAAAAAAGACCCAGCTGAATCTCACAGGAATTCCTGGTCACAAAGCTGTAAGATATGATAAGCTAAAACATTTATTTTAAGTTACTAAGTTCTGTTGGTAGATTGTATGTGCCATGTAATGTGGCACAGATAAACAGAATAGGAAATAGAAAAGAGAGCTGTTCCTCCTGTCCAGATGGTGTGGCTGAAGCTCAGAGAGGTATCAAAAGTGCCAGTCAGAGGTAGAGTAGCTGTAAAAAGCTGAAAGGAAAGAGCCTGATGCTGGACAGAACCAGGAACCTGAGGCTGGATGGAATGCAAAGGCAAGCCTTGTCTAGACCAGCTAGAAGGACATGAAGGCAGCTAGGGATGGACCAGGCTAGGAAGGTGCTAGTGTGAGAGGCCAGGGTGGACAAGGAGAAAAGGGGAAATGACTCCCAAAAAGGAAAACTACCGGAATGATGCAGCACAGGCCAGTGGCTCTTAGTGAAGCTCTGTGTGGCTTCTGGTGGTCACAGCAGGCTGCCATGGGGGTGCACTGGGAAGAGGGTGGTCATAAGCCCTACCTGGAAACTCACTCGTAGTGGAATGAAATCAAATGGCCTGTTGTGTGGCAACACACACACAGAGAGAACATTACAACCTGACTGTAGCTTCCCAAGGGATGTTCTCTGCCCTGGAGCACACTGAACAGCCCCTGGTGGAGGATTTCCCCAGGCCTAAGGCTGATCTAGGTGGCGGGATTCCCCAGGAAGTGGAAAGAAAGACAGATGTGGGTCTCAACAGACTTGGACAGGAAATGCCACCCTGCTGATGGCGTTTGCCTTGCAGGTTTACACACCTTATTCATGCAAGAGCAAGGAGTCCTGCACCAACATCCCTAACTAGCCACATGCACTAAACATTACTGAGTCAATCCTTAAGTGTTTTCCTCTGAAGACTTTTCGTATGCACTTAGCTGACCTGAAGTCTTCACACTGAGCATCTGCAAAGTAAATTCCCATAATTCTAATAACATGGTCCCATTCTCCCATACCCATAGCAGCTTACATGTGATCCTCTGGATAAATAGGATAATCTTTTAAGCCCCTCCTTCAGCACGCCCCAGCAGGCTTCAGGCAGAGGTACCTGTCATCCAACCTGGACGGTTGGCAAGCACCAGCATGCAGCATTAACAAATTATTGAAAACATGATTTGTTGAAGTCCAACAAAGACTCTGCAGTTGACAGATGGGATAACTGACGTGGCTGTGATGGTTGACAGGAAATGGTTGACACAGCTGGCAGGGATATTAGCAAAACAAGAATTGATTCTGCCCTCTGACTTTCCTTGGAAGAGACCAAGCACGGTAAATTGGAACAAATCTTCAACTTGAGGATTCCAAGTGGGAAATCAAGTCACTTTTGGATGTTAGAGTTATTTTCATGTCTGTAAGTGTATCCTCATTTTTGTGTAGAGAGGCGGCTTGGAAAGTCCCTTTGTGGAAACCCCAGAGAGTTGCTAGAAACAGAGATTTAGACTTGAGTGACAGACTGAACTGCTGTGGGATGTTCTGTATGGCAAATGTGTTGCTAATAAAGCACTGACTGGCCAGTGGCTAGGCAGGAAGTAGGCGGGACTAACAGAGAGAATTAAAAGAGCAGGAAGGCAGAAGGAGTCACTGCCTGCCAGCCAGCAACCGCCAGGACAAGCAGCATGTAAAGATGCCGGTAAGCCACGAGCCATGTGGCAAGGTATAGATTTATGGAAATGGATAACTTAAGATATAAGGACAGTTAGCAAGAAGCCTGCCACGGCCATACAGTTTATAAGCAATAGAAGTCTCTGTGTTTCCTTGGTTGGGTCTGAGCGGCTGTGGGACTGGCAGGTGAAAGAGATTTATCCTGACTGTGGGCCAGGCAGGAAAACTCTAGCTACACTGGACCAATTTTAATAAACTCCCCCCCACACCGTGTGTGTGTGTGTGTGTGTGTGTGTGTGTGTGTGTGTGTGTGTGTCTGTGTGTCTGTGTGTGCGCGTGCGCACGCACATGCTATATGTGTATGGTATGTGTATAGTATATGTATGTGTGCAATAGCTGTATGGGTATAATATATGTGCAAGGCACGTACAAGGTCAACTTTTCATAGCTATTTACCATTGTGGACCTGTTTGCATTCTTAACACTGGAAAGTGCTGCTGAGTCCTTTAAGTTCAAATGTTTCTCAGGTTCTACATTTTGTGGAGAGCTGTCAGAGGCACCAACATTTCAACAGGCACATTCTCGAGCACTCATTATATACAAATAAATCCACACTCAGTCCTTTTTTATAATTTTGAAAAACAGAGTCCTGGAAACAAGCCTTTCTCACAACTCATTTGTGGAAAACAAGAGCTGAAGGAATGTGAGTCTACCATGGCCCTTCTTTATCTCACATAGTGTTAGTACTCAAATGCTTCATGGCAGGATTGTTAATGAGATGGAGTCCTGGTTGTCACCCTAGACTCCTCAGGGATATCAGTATAAAACACATACTCAGGACAGTAAGTACAGCTTCTCTGAAATGGAAACTCAGTTCCAGGACATCCTTGAACCAGGACTTCCAGATGGAGGATCTGGTACCCACAACCACATGAGATAACTGTAACTGGGGGTCTGGTCCATTTAGTTTTGCTATAATAAGATGCTGGGGCCTGGGCAGCTGATCAACAATCAACTTTTATTTCATACAGTTCTGGTCAAGTTCAAGTGTAAGGGTAAGGTGCGTGTAGCCTGGAATCTGGCCCACTGTACTCTGCAGAGGTTCACTGTCTCTGTCCATACGTGATGGAAGGGTCTCTAAAGCCTGTCTCACAGGGTCCTGGACCATACTGCCAGCCAACCTCTGTGACTCAACCTCCTCCCAAAAGCCCCAAGTAGCACTGTCTTAGAAGTTAGGATTTTGAGAGACATGGATGCTCAGACCCCAGCAGAGAAGCTTCAAGGCTGGAAGACTGGAGGGGTCTGAGGCCCAAAGTGTCAGTCTCCAGGGGGTGGTGAGATTGCTTATCTGAAGAGTCCACAGAGCATCCCTCACAGAAGCCAGTGTGACACCATTTGATTTTCATCAAGTTTTAGTGACATTTATAGAACCTCTGAGTACTCAATAAAATGGATAAATCTAAACCTCTTCCTGGCAATTAAACGAATAACTAAGAACAAATACACGGACTCAGAAACCAAGAGGGAGAGATTACAGACAGACCACACCAACAGCTCTGCCTGGAAAGCTGGTCTCCCAGCGTCTGGGGTTTCAACTCGTAACCCTTAGGGTAGGGCCTGCGTCCAGGTTGCTGTTTATCCCCACTCCAGTCAGGGCAATCAAAGCTGACTCAGGAGAGAGAGGGTTGTGAATGCTGACACCAGATGGGATTGGAGCTGCTCCAGTTCAACATCACCACAGGAAGGGTTTATGGGGGTGACAGAGACCTGATGTCAGAGCTCCCTGGGCCCAGCTGTGGCCAATGTAGCTAGCCGACCCTTGGCTATCCACCACTCAACTCAAAGCATCTGCCCTTGTCTCCTACTGTGTGGCCTGTAGTGGGGAGGGAACCCACGGCCTGTGCCTTTATGCCACATGTCTTCCATTCATGCTATCTCCAGGTGCTCTGGTTCCTCTAAGGGTCAACAGCAAAAATGGCATCTGTGGATTGGTGGCTGGTTATCTTTTTATTCCAGCTTGCAGTTCTCCCCTTGGATACCAAGGTTGTCTGTGCTAGGGAACTAGTGCCATACTTGAACCTCCATTGGGTACATTTTTAGGTTTGACTGGTTTTTGTGACCTCTACCCTACACACACACACACACACACACACACACACACACACACACACACCCCTTCTATATTAGCATACACTTCCCAGTCCTAATTGTCAGGTTCACTTCATCCCAAACAGGAACAGCTATTTGTTTTTCTGGGCAGGGACCCAACAATAATTGCTCCAAATATGCCCTTCTTTATGTTCCACAGTCCAATGAGAATATGCACTTCTCTGCCAAATGATGAAAGTTGAGTTGGCTGACTGCTGAACACCTTATTTGTCTCACTTTCCTGAATTCACTTAGCTACTTGGAATCCATGAAATTCTTTACATTGGGAGCAGGCACCTGGATCCACACCCACACATTCCCAACCCCCCTCTGTACTCATTTCAGATGAGCCTGTAGGCCACAGAGCGGGCATCCAACAGGATGGTGAGGTGCTGTTTCCTATTGCTGCCATAACTCAAATCACTAGGTAAGAGTCCTTCATTCCTGATGCAGGCCGTCGGGGAGGGGGAGAGCATCCCCCTTCAAATCCTCACAGTAGGGAGGAGAAATGTCACAGCATGCTAGAGGTGACTGCTGAATCTCCAGTCATCTCCAGTGTGGGCTGGATCTGTGATGGAGTGTCAGTCACTAGACCACCTTTTACCCTTCCATTAAGTACTCATGTCCATGTCTAAACATTTTTTAAGGATTTATTTGTGTGTGTGTATATGTGTGAGTGTGTGTGTGTGTGTGTGTGTGTGTGTGTGTGTGTGTGTGTGTCTGGAGTTACAGGCAGTTGTGAGCTGCCTGATGCGGGTGCTGGGAACCCAACCTGGGCCTCTTTGAGAACAATAAGCACTCTTAACTTGGGAAGCATCTCTCCAGCCCCTAAAGACACCAGGGAACTGGCAGCCATGTTTAGTTTGGGGGGGGGGTCTCTATTTCTTCTTATAATTGGGAAAGCCCCAGTCAACATCCTCATTTCAAGTTGTATTTCTAGAAAATTAGCAGCTTGGTGTTAAAAACATCTCACTGCAGTGTAGAAGCCAGAAACAAACCTTGACAAAAATATCAACTATAAGAAGCCTGGCATATAATTTTCATCCTTGGGAGGGTGAGGCAGGAGGATTGTGAGGTCAAGGTATGGGGCAATAAAGTGAGTAACAGGTTCTCTTGGATTATATAGTGAGAACCTGTCTTAAAAAAAAAAGGCTGCAGTGAAATCAAACTCTCCAATACTACAGACTCCACAAAAACAGTAACGATTCCAATTACACACTGTAACATGAAAATCATTCTGTATGCATTTAGTGAGATACACACGTCACATTTTTTGCTATGGTATCATTTTTCTGATTAAAATATTCAGCTATGTGAAACCTTAAAGGAAATATTAAGATTTTCACTTGACTAAAGAGAAGTTAGAATGGATCTGCTGTGCAACCCCTTACCGGGGGACTGTTTGGGAAGATGTATAAGCACGCCTGCCAAGGCTGTTAACTCAGCTACCTGACACTCCTGCTCAGTAAGCATTATTCCCAATGGTGACCCGATTTCACAGTACTATTAGCAGCAACCAAACTCTACACTTCTCATACTAGGGTGTTGTACCATATGTCAGCATGCTCCCACACGTTCTCCAAATCAACCCCCTTGGGGAATATCAGGCTTATAAAATGTTTGCTGAACCCGCCATAAGGGGTTTTAGCTAGGATTCATTATATCAGATGCCAAGTTGCCTAGTGGGATAAACAGTGCAGGAAGTAAGGCAGTAGGGAATGGGGGGACTGTGGCAAACCTGAAACCACATGCCACACTAGAAAGAAACCCCACAAATGGCTACTCAGTGCCAATGTTGACTATCTGCTTTTTAAAGGAGATTTAAGGATTCAGTTATTGTGAAATCTGATTTCTGAAATATATTTAATCAAAAATTTTTCGATATCAAGCCAAAACAAAATCAAACAAACCGCCCACATATGCTGGCATGTGTGGTTGCCAGTTTGCAATCTCTAGACACAGCAGGCATTGTTGGCTGCGCTACACACAGTCTGGTCTCTGCAGACCTTGAGTCTTTCAGTCGAGGTACTGAGAGCAGAATATTTCCCCATCTCCCCCTGTTCCTGGTTTGGAGCTGATCTCACTGACATGGTTTAAGGAGTCCATTCCTCTAGCAGCTAGGAAGTACAGAAGCAAAGCTGGGGCCTGCCACTCCCAGCAAACAGGCAGATCTGCACAAAGGTGCCACCTCATGGTCTCACACAACACTGCCACCCCCACCTTTGCCTATCTCCTCTTAATGTATGTCATCGTGATGTCGTTTATACAAACACATAGGTCTCCTTTAAGTCCCCCATGACACAAAGCTGAGGATAAATGACTTTTTAGCCCTCTCTGGGAAAGAGGCCTTCTTAGTGCTATTTGATGAATGAATAAATCAAGGCTTCACAAGGCTAACCTGATAGTTGATAAGTATGAAGACCCAGCCTATCTCTTCCGGTTTCAAATCAAGAGCTCCTTGGATATTAATAAAAAGAACATGTGAGCTGGATTTATAATCCCAGCCCTGGGGAGGTGGACACGGGAAGATCCCCAGTGCTTTCTGGTCAGCCCACTTAGCCTACGCAGAGAACTCCAGATCAAAGAGAGACCCTGTCTAAAAACACAAGGTGGATAGCTCCTGAGGAACAAGACATGTGGCTGACCTCTGGCCTTTCACATCCACAAATGTACATCCACATGCATACACGTGTGCACACACACACACACATAAACAAAACAAAGCAAAAATGCCATGCATGCATATAGAAGAAATTTGAAACTCAGTTACCACTCACACTCGCTCCTCTAGACCCTGAGGGAGGTGTTTCTCAAAGCCCCTAATCAGCCCTGAATTGTAAAGTGGCTTGGTTCCCTAGAACAAAATATAATCACCCAGTAAGTGACACCCCTTAGAGAGTACAGAGTAGGACATTCCTTCCGAAGACCTTAAAGTCTGGCGTTCTTCTAACAATGAATTAACTGCCTGGTCTTTGAATTGGCACCCCAGCTTGAGAACTGGGCCAAGGAATCTGATGGGATACACTATATGGGCCCTGATTTAATTGTGCCTGGTAAAGATGGCGTGGGGTGTCTTTGAGCGTGTCTGAGGAGAACTACCTCACTATACCAGAGACTCTCAAATCAGGCCTTAGGGTGGCTTTGTGAGGGAGAGCGAGCACAAAGAAATTCTTTGAATTTTTCTGTAATCAAATCTCCGGAGAGCTCTAAAATGAATCAGCTGTGTACAAAGCTGCTGTTTGCCTCAAATTGAATTATGGTGCTGTTCCAACGTATTTGGATTAAATTATAACCGTATAAGAGCACAAGATGTTCCCAGGTCTTAAGGAATTTGTTGTTCTGACTCAGTAGTGTCCTTATTCTTCATTTCTTTCCCCATAAATAATGTTGAAGCTGCAGGGTTTCAAGCCAGCTTAAGTGGTAGAAGCTCCCCGCTCCCCGAGCTCTTCTCCTAACTGCAGGGCCCTGTGCTGGGTGACACGGAGGGTGTGGGCTGGTTATGGGTCTGTTGGCCTTTGACCAGAGTCATGACAAAGGCCATTCTCTCATCTCCCATTAAGGATCTTCAGCTACTGTCTGATTCTTGAGCTATCAGTGGGATCCAATTGTGTAGGGGAAATGCTATGAAATAGTTTTGAAGAATCTAAGTGTCGCGTAGAACTCGGCTCAACCCTTGTCAGGACACACGGTCAGTCTAGCAAATGTCTAGATGGTCATCCACTTGGGCCATCACAACTTCAGCAAAACAAAACAAAGACACAGTGCTAGCTAATTCTGCTTTCCAGAGCAACTTCGAACACTACTGAAGATGAAAGGGTTTTAAGAGAATTCTGAGCACTCCTCTGAGAGGTGCTGACCATCTGACGGCATGTTTGAGAGTGTGCACATACCCTTCAGAGGTCCCGGATAGGCCTTGATCCAAGCCCCACACCATTAGGTTAACATTTGCCTGTAGTCACTAGTTACACAAATGAAATTCTAAAACTGAATGAAGTGAAGTGTTGTGCTGTTCACCAAGCACAGGGGTTACTTTGATCATTTAAAATGTAAAACTTTTAATATATACCAAAAGAACTTGAATGTTGCTAAAAATCACTCTTACCAAACATAGCAGATCTTCAATGATGGAATTATGGTAGCTATATGACTCCTGGCATTTTGGTATCTTATCTTAGCAATTGTGTGTGTGTGTGTGTGTGTGTGTGTGTGTGTGTGTGTGTGTGTGTGCGTGTATTCACATAAAGGGGTTGTTTTGACCCTAATTTCAGAAACCAATCAGGTTCTCTTCTTGAGTAATCAGCTAACTCTATACTCCCAACCTCTTTTTTTTTTAACCACTCTGGACCACTGTGTTCCTACTGTGATTGCCCTATGGCCAGCCATCAGATATTCTGTTCAAGCTGGCTAGCTGTAAACCTGCCCAGTATCCTTTCCTTCTGATAAAGATGCTTGATCCTCTTCCCCTCTCCCCCCTCTCTCTCTCCCACCCCACCTTTCTCCCTCTCTACCCATGCCAGGTCTTTCCCTGAGTGGCCTTGTATAGGCAGCTGTCTTCTCTCTAAGGAGCTTATGGTTTGGATAAGTATCTCCCAAAGGTCCTCTCATGACACTGCTGGGAGGAGGTGGAACCTAGTAGGAAGTCCTTAAGTCATTGTAGACATGAACTAGAAGGGGATGCTAAGGACCCAGCTTTTCTTCCCGTCTTTCTGTCCAGGACACGGGGTGAAACAGTTTTACTACACACTCCCACAATGATGTATTGCTTTACCATTAGCCCCAAAGCATCATGGTCAACCAGTCATGGACTGTAGCCTCTGAAACTGTGAGCCAACATAACCCTTTCCTTTTTCATAAGCCAATTATCTAAGGCATTTGTTACAGTATCAACAGGCTGAGCTGACGTTATCTATAAACTCAAGTGTGTCTTGATCAGTATCCAGGCTCACCTGTGCTGCTATGACTAAAATACTAGTATACAACATTTTATGATAAAGATCTCTATAAATGATGGTAGGAAGAAAGCACAGGAAGCATGACCCACTGCTAAGGTGTGGATGAGCCTAGACCCTGTTGGCACTCAGAACACGATTCCTTCAGGTATCTCTTGATCTGCTGCTTGGAATCCAGCTATTTGATACCATTTCAACTTCCCATCTCTTTCCCCTCTGGATCAACTTCCTTTCCTGCAGGCACAGGAGACCTCACTGCCTTAAGACTTAGGTCCTACCAAATAGAATGTAATTACCTTCCCTCACTTCCCTGAAAACTGGTTATCTACAGAAGAAAGACCTAGGCATGTAGCCACATGTGAATGGACTCTTTTCACAGCATAATGTCTTTCTCTTAGGCTCATTCAAATTCCAATGAAAATAATTTCACAAGATCATTTCTGTTTCCCAGGTCCATTCCTTATCCCTCATAATCATTTACAACCCCTCATAACTGCTTGTATTTTTCCATTCTATTTTGTCTTACAATGATGGGATTATAAGCATTTCCCCCTCAATGAGCTATTGATTAGTCACACCCTGAGACTCTTCCCTGGGCACATTTATAAAGTTGTGTATCTTGTCTTGTATCTTGTTTACCTGTCTGTTGTCAGTTCATCCCCTCAGCTGGGACAGGGGAATTTTCCCTTAATGCTTCTGACTCCCTGAGGTCCAGAGCTTCATCCGCAGGGACTGGATATTCTCTGAGTTTTCTGGGGGAATTTCTGCCTTTTGTCTTGGAGGTTCCTCAAGATTTAGTCTTGAGACATGGCAGTATAGTCCTTCTCCTTCACGTGTCCCCTCTAGAGCATAGGAACTGAGGAAAGCTCAATCTGTACAATGATTTAAGGTTGCTGGCTAACATATTACACAAAGAAGCAACTGACCAGAACTGAGGAAAGGGACAGGATTGTGGAAAAGAGGAACTCTGGTGCATGCAATGTTAAATTATGGATGGGCTATATGTGTGAAAAGAGACAAGACAAAGGGAGTCACAGGTCAAAGCTATCAAACAAAAGACCTAATCAGGCTTGATGATACACACCTGCAATAGCAGTATTTGTGAGGGTAGATAACAACACCTTTTCTGCTCACATGTTATTGTCCAAAGTTATTTATAGCCAAGTTTTATCGTTTGAATATGAAATGTCTGTTCTGGGCTTGGATGTTTGGTCCTCAGGTCATGGGAGGATTTTGGAAGGCGATAGAAACTCTAGGAGGTATGCCCTGATGGAGGAAGAAGTTCTCAGGTCTCCTCATGTCCTTCCTGTTGATGGGATAAAACATTCTGACCAAAAGCAAATTAGTGGAGGAAAGGGTGTATTTCAGCCTCTAGGTCACAGATCATCTTGAAGAAAGTAGGGGCAGGGGCTTAAGCAGGAACTTGAATAGGCTCCCTTAGTCAAGATATTCTGCCCAAGTACAACTGTGGCCTCAACCCTCTGAATCCATGACCAAGTCTTCCTTTTAAGTTGCTCTGTCAGGTGTCCAGTCACAGTGGAAAGCAAGCTCACGGATGTAGAAGAGATGACATGAATGAGTCATGACAAGCAGCCACTTTCAGTCCTCTGACCGTTCAGAGCACATAATACTCTCAGGAAAAAAAGAAAAGGTATTTGGGAAGAAAACCACCACTGACCACACTTGTCCTACTGAGCTGTGTGGGCTGACAACACATACGCCTACATACAAGACCTTAAGAAATAATCCTAGCTGGAAGTCGTGGCACATACCTTTTAATTCCAGCACTCAGGAGGCAGAAGCAAACACAGGAGACTAGCTTGCTCTGCTGTCTCAAGGTATTTGATGACACTAGGAACTCCAAGTTTGTGTTTGTGCTAATTAAATAAAATCAACCCCTGGGTCAGGAGGCAGAGCCAGCAACTAGTTGAAAGAAAGTAATCATGGAGAGCAGAGGGAGTCTGGAGAACGGATAGAGAGAGGCACATAGAGAGATGCACAGGAAGTTGTAGGGAGAGACTTTGAGTGTTGGGGTCTTTTTTGGTTTGGCAGCAGGATGATTTCCTTCTGAGACACTGGCAAAGAGGGAAGGTTAACTAGTTGCTCTTCAACCTCTCTGAGCTAGCAGGTTTTCACCCCAGCCTCTGACTCCCAAGTCTTATTGACAAATAGAGCAATAGAGATTTAGTTAAAAACTACATTTGGTGGCAGTGGCAGGAGGCAGATGCAGGGGGACATAAAAGTCCTGCCTGGCTGCTGCCTGAGAAGCAGGCCAGTAACTTTGGAACCACAATTACTGTCTGAAATAGCAGTAGACTCAGGGGCGGCTGCTATGCCAGAGGAAAACCAACAGTCTGCATAGTGAGTTCTAAACAAGACAGGAATACAGGGATACCCTGTCTCAAAAACCCAAAATTAAACAAGTCAAAAAACCACTGCCACCACCACCAAAACTAGACAAATTTAATAAAGCATAGATCCAGAAAAAGTCACTTCATCTCTCTGAATATTTTGTGGGGGCTTCCTCTATAAAATTAAATGAATATATTGCATCATGATTTTCCACTCTTTCATGCTAATGTGTTTTGATCCTTACCAACTATCCGAGTCATGGCTATTGTGCTTGTTGGAGCAGTACTATACTAAGGATGTGCATCCAGCTAAAACATCTTAATCATTATTGTAAGCAAACACTCTATCTGACAGTAACTCCTAGGAAAGTGTGAATGACGGCGCTTTTCTCCTGGGATTGATAATTAACACTTGAACAGATCTGTACTGGCTCACAGAGGGATAGGGGCAGACATGCTAGCTTTACAGCATTTTTTTCTAGAGTTATGGAACCCTGAATGTACACCACTGACAGACACGAGACTGATACTAACCTCACTAGTGTCATAGATTATAATTACCTGTTTATCTGTGTGTCTGACTTAGGGATGCCTTGCTAACTTCTGTAACACTGGGACTTAATCCATCATCCATTATTTCTAAAGTAACTGATAGAAAGATTTGTTTATTTATTTAGGGTGATCCCAGAACCTTGCACATACTAGAAGTCTATTACTGAGCTATACGCAGCCCTGTAATGCCTTTTAAAGCTCATTATTGTCTGTCAATCAAGCCTACACATACATTTGAAAATAAATGTTGGTTATACACATGAGCAGATCATATTACATGCTTAGCTAACAGATAATGCTTGATTTTGAATGCATTAGAATTCTTTGTGATTTTTTTTAACCCTCCAGGGACTTCTACTTCTGTTCAGCTCTGTGGACAGAAAAGACACAGGCACCTCCATCCTATAGTTCAAGAGCTAATACCATGTGTTGCTTTTAGTTCAGCTCTGTCTTCAATTCAGCGATATTACTCACTCAGGAACTGGCTTTAGTTCCCCAGCAAATTTCCCATGAGGGGTGGTAATCAGTCATTAACATAAAATAATGTTGTAAAATATCCAATTGTTAAACAGGACTTAAATTCAGATCAGCAGATGGCTTAGTCCTGGGTTAAAGAAAGCAGTTTAAATTTGAAAACCAGAATATGTTCTCCTCCTTTCCCAGATCCTGTAAGTTTCTTTTACATCACAAATATACCCAACTGCATTATTTACTTGTCTCATTGCTGATAAAAGCAACTTAAGGAGAGGAGGGTTTATTTGGACTTACAGTTCCAGGGGATACAGTCTATCATGGCAGGGAAGTTGTGGTGGTGTGAGTAGGAAGAGGTTGGGCATGTTGCATCCACAGTCAGGAAGCAGAGTGATGAATGGTATTTTTTTTTTCAGCCTGAGTTCTTCTTTTCACGAAGCCCAGAACTTGAGCCCACAGAATGGTGCCACCCACATTTGGGGAAGATTTTCTCACTTCCCTTAATCTATCTAGGAATTCCCCCACAGACTTGTCCCACAGCTTGTCAGTGCTAGAGCTCTTCAAGCTGATGATTAGTGCTAACCATTCTATCCACTGATTGGATTTTTCTTCTATGTACCCTGGACTAGCCTCAAACTCACAATCCTCCTGCTTTAGTTTTCTGAGTAGCTGGGACTGTAGGAGTGCCCTGTGTCCCTCAGTTGCACTCTGCTGTTTTGAAAACTCTTGTTAATGTTTCACATCTCTTGGGATTTTTGTTTACTTCAAATGCACATAAAAGCAAAGAGCACAAAAGAATCACTTTAAAGCATGTGTGTGTGTGTGTATATAAAAATTCAATACAGAAGGATTCTAAAAGAATTCCCATAAGGAGAACTCGTAGGAGACTTTGTAGACTATGATGATCGTGAAACAAAGGGGAATGCATGCATTTTTGAACAATTGTTTCATTTCTCTGTCCTCGGTTGACTCAAAGTGTTGGCTTCATCACCCTTTTACTGCACAAATCTAAACTGAAAAACACAATTCCAAATGGATCCCTCACTCTGTTCACATGGCAGTTTGGACAGGCCAGCCCTTTATCAGATTTCATCAGGACATTGCCTTAGTTCATTTTGTGTGGCGGTCACAGAATGCTGTAGACTGGGTAGTTTCCAAAGAAAAGACAGTGGGGCTTGTCTCATGATTATTAAAGTTGGTACACCTAAGATCAAGAGGCTGTAACTGGTGAGCACCTTCTTGATGTGTCACACAAAGCTTGGTGAAGGCATCACCACCTCTCATCATCATGGTGAGAGTCAGAACGCGATGGTGCTGAACTTGCTTTACCGCAATCCACTCTTGTGGATAACTGATACCCTTGTCCTCAATAACAAATCCATTCATGAGTCAAGGCCTCATGGCCCAATCTCTTTTATTAGGCATCACTTCCCAACACTGTTGCCTTGGGGATTAAGTTTACCATACATGAATGGAGAGACACATAGAGAGAATATAGAAGTGATGGGCTTCAGGGTATGCAACCCCCAAATGTGCCACCTCAAATATGTTTGCTTCTTTTTTAGCATAAGGCTTATTTTCATCTGGTTATTTTGAGCAAATACATCTAAAAGAGGAGCTCTGAAAATTTGTACTTTTAAAGGAATTATCCCCTTGTAAGACTGTGTCCCTCTCTGACTTGGAATAGGTTAAGTTTTAGAGACTCCCCAGTATAAAAGACCTGGGTTTAACTCTGCTTGATCTCAGGCTTTCCAGCCTTCCCAACCAATCTAGCCTTCTGCCTTCAGTAGGCTTTCCCGACACCCTTCTTCTGCTTGTTCCACTAAACTGTAGTAATTAACTCTGAAATCTCAAGACAGTTTTTGAGCAACTTTTTTTCTTGTTCATCTGTGCCTTGTGGTGGATTGAAAGAAAAAGGTTCCCACAGGCTCACAGGGAGTGACATTATTAGGAGGTGTGGCCTTTCGGGAATAGGTATGGTTTTGTTGGAAGAATTATGTCACTAGGGGTGGGCTTTGAGGTCTCAGAGGCTCAAGCCAGGCTCATGGCTCACGGTTTCTTCCTGCTGCCTGTGGATCCAGATGAAGAACTCTCAGCTACCTCTCCAGCACCATGTGCTGCCATGCTTCCTGCCATGTTGATAATGGACTAAACCTCTGAACTATAAGCCAGCCCCAACTAAATATTTTCCTTATAAGAGTTACCATGGTCATGGTATCTCTTCACAGCAATAGAAACTCTAACTAAGACAGGAGTTGGTACCAGGACTGGGGTATTTCTGTGACAGACCTCACCATGCTTTTGTTTGGAGGAATATGGACTTTGGGACTTGGGATTTTAAAAAAGTAATTGAATGCTTTAGGTGGGGCTTAATGGACCATCCTAGTAGTAACATGGAAGACAGTGGTACTGAGGGTGATTTGAACTATGGGGGGGGGGTGCGGCTCAAGAGGTTTCAGAGGAGAAGATTATTTTTATGTGGCCTAGAGACTAATTTTGCGATATTTTGGTGAAGAATGTGGCTGCTTTCTGCTCTTGTCCACCTCCTCCCTATCCTTCAAAATTTGCCTGAGGCTAAATTGAAGAGTTTTGGCTTAATTGTATTTGCAGAGGAGATTTCAAAAGACCCTAGTATTAACTCTTGTGTGGTTATTAGCTTTCTGTTTGTTCTTATGAAGATCTCTAGTGAGAAGGAGCAAGCTGAGCAAGGAAGAACACAAAAAGTACAATTGAAGGAGAAAGGGGGCACTAGGAAATGGAACGGTGATGAATCCTGTGTTTAAGGAGATAAGCAGATTAAAGAAAATCCTTTATTTTATTATTTATTATTAAATGGGATAAAGGGAGTGGTGACCTCAGGCCAAGACCCCACCCAGCTAAGCTTCCAACTTGTGAAAATGAATTAAAGAAAAGCTTAGAGCCTGGTGTGACCGTACATATCTTTAATCTCAGCACTCATGAGACAGAGGCAGGTGGATCTGTGTATTTGAGGCCATCCTGGTCTACAGATCGAGTTTTAGTACAGCCAAGCATAGGCAGTGAAGGAAACCATAGAAAACAGAAAGTTGGTGAATATGTAATTGAATAAAGGGGGTTGTGTACCAGCCCTAGCAAGCAGCAGAACTTGACAGCTTTAGCCATGTGGTTCTGGCTTTAGAGTCAAGGACAGAAGAAAGGGGTTATGGAATCTCCCTCCAAGACTAAGGAAAGCCCCCAAGGCCACATGTATGGCAGGGGCATCCCTGCATGGAGGCCTAGAGAGGCCATTGTGTGAAGCTGTGAAGGTAAAGCTCAATTGCCTTGGAGATACTAGAGTCGTGGGATACCTAATGAGGAAAGTTACTAACAGGGAGTGGAACCAGCCCAACAGAAAGAAGTGTGTTTTAGTCAACTAAGCTGAAAGGAGTTGAAGATCTGAAGAGCATTTTGACACCAGACATGGAGATGCAGAGTTTGGAGTTTGCCCAGCTGGTTTTTGGTCTTGCTTTGGTCCAATATTTCCTCACTATGTTCTCTTCCCTCCCTTTTGGAATGTGTTGCATGAATCCTAATTGGTCTTATAATAAAAACTCAGAGCCATATATTGGGGTAATTGCTGAAAGATCAGAGAGACAAAGGAACAAGCCATAGCCACTTCTTACCTTGCCAACTCCTCAGCTGTAAAGGGAAGATCCTGTCTCCATGAATCCTCAAACTGAATGTCCCTGAGTCCTCAGCCGAAAGGGCACTGAACTCCTGTCTCCTCCTGCCTTGTATTCCTTTCTCTGCCTAGCCATATCATTTCCTGTCTCAACTTTCCTAGTGCTGGGATTAAAGGTGTTTGACTCCCAAGTACTGAGATTAAAAGTGTGTGCCACCAACTGCCCAGCTCTCTTTCTCTTTTAGACTGGATTAATCTCATGTAGTTCAGGATGGCTTTGAACTCACAGAGATCCAGATGGAGCTCTGCCTCCCGAGTGCTAGGATTAAAGGTGTGTGCCACTACTGCCTGGCCTCTATGTTTAATCTAGTGGCTGGCTCTGCCCTCTGATCTTCAGGCAAATTTTATTTGTTAGAGTACAAACAAAATATCACCACAGGAATAGAAATGTATATCCTGTGCCAGTATATGCTGGAAGTATGTGATCAGGTATTTTTTTTATCTTAATTTTATAGGAGATTGCATTTAAGAGATTGTCATAAGTTTCAGAAGAGACTTTGGACTTTTATAGACTATGGGGACTTTTAAAGTTAGACTTAATGTGTTTTTACATTATGATATGGTTACAAGTCTATATGGCCCAGGGAGTGGAATGTGGTGGTTTGAAAGAAAGTGGCCCCCATAGGCTCACAGGGAGTGGCCCTCTTAGAAGGTATGGCCTTGCTGGAGTAGGCGTGGCTTTGTTGGAGGAAGTATGCTACTGGAGGTGGATTGCTCAGATGCTCAAGCCAGGCTAGTAGCTCACAGTCTCTTCCTGATGCTTGTGGATACAGATGTACTCTCAGGTCCTTTGAGAATACCGTATCGGCCTGTGTGCCCCCATGTTTCCTACCATGATGATGATGGACTAAACCTCTGAGCTGTAAGCCAGTCCCGATTCAACGTTTTCCTTTACAAGAGTAGCAACTGTATAAGAGTGGTCCTGCCTAAGTTTTCCTGTATAAGAGTGGTCATGGTGTCTCTTCACAGCAATAGAAACCCTACCTAAGACACTCATTATAGGGAGTCTCAGCTCAGAACTAGGGGATGATGGGTAGAAAGAATCTCTTCCTGTCTCTTCAGAAGTTAGCTTTACCAACATGAATTGCTGGGTTTTAGCTGATAATCTAGTGAGGAGAGAATCAATGGGAGATGGCAGGATCCGTGTGGCCAGTAGGAGTTCAGCGGAGATCTCGGCAAATCTGAGGCCAGAGAGATGGCTCCGAGGTTGAGAGCACTTGCTGCTCTCACAGAAGACCTGGGTTCACTTCCCAATACCCAAATGTGGCTCACAACCATCTATAGCTCCAGTTCAAGGGGTTCTTGCCCCCATCTTCTGACCTCTGAGAGCACCAGGCCACATGGGGCCACACATACAAATGCAGGCAAAACACTCATATACATAAAATATATTTTTAATCTAAAAAGAAAAATAATTCTGTAAGTTTTAGGAAACCAAAGTAAGTAAAACTAGAGAATTTAAAATATGAACTCCCAAATTTTCTAAAACTTAACAGCAAACTCAATACACATTCATGGCAATATAACTATATAATTTTGTGAATTATAACTATTTTTCTAAATTAAAAAAAGTCATGAGGATCCTGGCACTGCTTTCTTTTCTTTTTTCTTTTTTTTTTCAGATCTCTTTAGTGGCTGGCTTGATGAACCATAGTTGGGTTCTCATATCAGTTTCCACACTCCATCTACTATATTACATGTCATGGCATGTCTATCTGAACAATTTGAATACATGAGAGAGACTAGTGAAAAGGTGAATATTATGAAAATCACCAGAACCTCTGCAAAGGTCACAGTGACTCCTGGAAGCCCCTGGATCACACTTTGAGGACTGCTGGCTTACAGGATACATACAAAGACAACTTCCAGTACTGATTCTATGGACCACCTAAATATCGTGAAGCCAGGGTGTGTTTCAAACTAAAAATTCAATCACTGGAACTGATCTACCCTGTCATGTCTTTGGAGTATTTGAAGCCAGCTTTATGGCCTTCAAGATCAGTGATTGCTTTTGGTTACTCAACAAGGTTTCAGAAGAATATGATAAATAGAGAGCGATTCCATACAGGTTATAAGAACATGGTGAAGTTTTGAGGGGTAGAACTGATTTGGAAGGATTTTAGTTGGTTACTACAGAGCATGTGTCTTTAAAAGATACTTCCATGAGACATGTTTGAGGGGGCTCAGGAGGAAATAGACTTTCTGGGAGCTCACATTGTAGTTATTAGAAGCATGAGCTGACATTACACCACATGCTGCATGTGTTAAGGGAATTCCCAGAAGAGAAGAGAGTTGAAATCATCAGAAGAACCATTCTGGGCTTTTACAGAGATTTAGGAATGTTGATGTGGGGTGAAAGGAGGAGCAGGGAAGAAACACAGACTATCAAGGGGGCATCATGCCCTCTTCCAGTCCACAAACATCCCCAGCAGAGATCACGCATTAAGACAAACTTGGATAGAGCCAAGAGGCCGGCTTAGCAGGTTAAAGTACTTGTCATCAGTCCTGAAGACCTGAGTTTGATCCCTGGGACCCACTTGGTAAATGGACTGACTCCTGCAAGTTATCCTCTAGCCTCCACACACATGCTGTGGCCTGCATGTAAGTGTGTGCATGGGTGCATACATGTGCACGTGTGTATACACACACACACACACACACACACACACACATCAATAATAAATTAATTAAAAATAAATAGTAATAAAGACCAGTAAAGGAGACTAAAAAAATAGTCCTTTATAAAATGATGTGCATATGGAAGCCAGTTACAAATGATTTCAGCACAAGATGGGAAAGAATAATGGATTGAAAATTATTTTATTGAAAAACTTTTCCATACAGTATATTCTGATCATGGTTTCTCCTCCCCCAACTCCTCCCAGAAGCTCCCCATGGACTTATATATTTGAATTGTATTGAAGACTTTCTGTAAAGGAAGAAGGGTTGTATAAAAGAAACACTTCCACGCAGGAGAGACAGTGAAGTAGCTAAGCAGATTCAGAGCACATACTGCTCTTGCAGAGGACCCAACTCTGGTTCCCAGCAACCATGTCAGCTGACTCACAACCACCTGTAACTCCAGCTCCAGGGGATCCCAACACCCTCTTCTGGCCTCCATGGGTATTTGTACTGACATGCATATACCCTCTTACATATAATTAAAATATAATAAATCTTTAAAAAAATAAACACTTTGAAAATACATTTAAAATTAAAGACTCACACAGACTATTGAAAAATCCTGCTTCTTCATCTTTGCAAATGTGTTTATTTTGAATCTGCCTTTTAAAATAGGATTCTGAACAGTGGGTCTGCAAGATGGCTCCTAACATTTACAGAGCCTGCTGTTAATGCCTGACAACCTGAGTTCAATCCCTGGAACCTATCGTAGAACCAACTCCCAAAAGTTGTCCTCTGACCTCCATGTATGTATCATGACACACTAGCTCTCTGTTACATACAACAATAACAATAATACTAATAAAAAGAAATAGGAACTCTATGTCAGCAGAAAACTCAAATGTTTTCAACTCTCATGAGCTTACATGCCACTGTGTATACACACTGTCACATGTGGGGAGTCCTAGCTTTGACCAGGATTCTTTGAATTAATTTCTAAGTAGAATATAATGTGTCTTGAAGGATAAGTTATGAATGTGCTGCTTCAATCATTATTAAGACCCAATGACCATCACAAGACTTGTTTAGAACTCAACAGCAAAAACATTTTCTGGGGAGGAGTCTAATGTCACTAATGGCAAGGCTCGGGGCACTATCTCAAATGTGTCACCTTGGCGTTTTAAATAGTTTTTAAATTAATGGAGTTTGAAGGACAGCATGTGTGGGAAGGATAGACTGGCCTTCCCTTACAGCAGGTCATAAGACCTTCATTTGAGAGGTGGTTTCCTGCCAACAGGAGAAAAGACCTCCAAAGACACAAGGACACAAAGAGGAAACAGAGCCCAGAGATAGGTTATGCTTACCTCCATATGGCAATCACGCTATAAGCTACTTCATGTAATATACAAAACCATACAAAATAGTGTCTTTAGGCTGCTTCTGCTTTAGGTGACGATTTAAGACTTTAAGACTGTATCATGAGTGAGCACAGTCACATGCCCATGATGGCACGTGTGTGGAGGACACCTGACAACTTTGAGGAGTCAGTTCTCTCACTCTGCTTTTATGTAGGACCCGGGGATGGAACTCCTGGCATCAGGCTGGCCATTGGCAAGCATCTTTACACGCTGAGGCGTCACCTTGCTGGCCCATACTCTAATTCACAAGCAGCATTTGGCTCTCTTCTGAGTGCAAGTGCAGAGGCAGGCTGACTGTGCTCCTTGTACATGCGTACACCATCACCTATCTGCACCAACCCAAGGACCATTAATGAATTCCCTGTTCCTAAGAATACAATGGTTCCACTTATGAGCTTATCAAAGCAGATCAGAAACATACGAGAACATGGGCATGTTAAAGTCATATCAGAAAAATCAGGCCCAAGTGCTTACTGTACACTCAAGGCCAGGAAGGCTGAACACCCTCACCTGGACTCCATAAAGAGGAGAACATTTAATGTTGTGATCACGATGGACCCACTGACCTGCCATTTGACCATAGTGTATGGTGTGTGTGTGTGTGTGTGTGTGTGTGTGTGTGTGTGTGTGTAGAGGGGTGGGCCAGGGTAATATGTAATGAGAGTTAATATGAGAATAAAAGAATCTATATTTGCCAGTGGCCCATTGTTAAGGAAAGCAGGAGTACCTGGCCAATTGCAGCCAATGAAACTGATGTAACCTGTGAATTTATTGTTATTCTGAGATTGTGGAAGGGCACAAGCATGCCCATATGTTTCTGGCATGGCACATTTACACTCATGACACCCCAAGTTACTACCTTTCCTCAAATTTTCTTCATCCTATCCCATTGGTCCGTTCCTTTCCATTCTTCATGAAACCTAGAATTAAAACCCCCAGGTTTAACTCCTTATATTATGGTAGTCATAGGCCAGAGGAGACTAATAAAGCAGGTCTGGCCCTGTGCCCCACAAAAACCAAAAAAAGAAATGATGGAATGTTGTGGGATATTTGTACACTTTGTGAAA
The DNA here is from genome assembly GCA_902168425.1 of Peromyscus attwateri. NCBI lineage: Eukaryota > Metazoa > Chordata > Mammalia > Rodentia > Cricetidae > Peromyscus > Peromyscus attwateri. Next base: position 2,109 of record CABHPP010138166.1, on the reverse strand, counting down.
ATGTATTACTGTGATTGGCTTACTAAAGAGCTAAATGACCAATAGCCAATGGCTATCAGGAGGTATAGGCGGGACTTCTGGGCATAGAGAAAGGAAATAGGAGATGAATCTAGGTGTGTTCCAGACACCAAGGAGACATAGAGGAGTTGGACATACAGAATGAAAGAAAGGTAAAAAACCATGAGGCAAAAATATAGATCAATATAAATGAGTTAATTTAAGTTATAAGAACTAGGCTAAGCTAAGGCCAAACTTTCATAATTAATAAGTTTTCATGTCATTATCTGGGATCTATCTGGCAGGATGGAGAAAGACTCTTTACAATGGAAAGGATTTCCATAATCAACATGGCCATTTGGGGGAGAACAGGGGAGTTTAAACATCTCAGGCTATCTTCAGAGGCACTGACATGAACTCCGGATTACAGGAGGGTGGGAGGATAGGGACTGCAAAGTCTTGGTCAAATTGTGATCTAGTGGATTATTATCACTGGATTGGTCATCTCAGGATATAGTCATTGCTGCCAGGGGAGAGACTGTAGATTCTGTTCCATCCTAAGATATTTATATAGGGCTGGAGAGATAGCTTCATGGTTAAGATTACTTAATTCCCTACGAGAGGACTGGAGTTTGTGTCCCTGGAGAGATAGCTCCATGGTTAAGAGTACTTAATTCCCCCATTAAAGGATCAGAGTTTGTGTAATTTTGTGTAGCTCATAGTGCTTGTAACTCCAGTTCTAACAGATCTGATGCACCTACACACACAGAGAGATGTATAACTAAAATAAAAATATAATCTTTTTTAAAGGATAATTATCCATGAAGCATTGTTTCTGGAGTCCGGGGTGAGTGCAGAAGAGAAGGAGCCAGCTAAGAAGCCTGATGCTAAATAAAAGTAGAGACACCACGTTCTGATTCTGACCTGATGGACACTGGCAGACCCAAATGAAAGCCACTGCTTTTAGCAGATGCTGCCTCTGTCCTTGCTTCACGAGCAGTCTTTTCCTTATGAAGGTTCTATGTCACATAAATGTATGTGCAATAAATCGGTGTGCTTTTTCTCTCCTTTGATTTTCTGTTACAGGGACCCAGCCAATGAGCCTAAGGAAGTTAGAAGGAAAAGACACTGCCCCTTATCTATGCTCATACCCTCCAGAACTGCTGGAACGAGGTGATAATACAAAGCAGACGGCCTCTGAGGCTGCTTTATTGTTGTTTTAAAACTTTGTACAGTGTGCCCTTACTGCCTGCACCAGGGACCACTGGCTACCTCACCTTGGCTTTCCATCAAAGCCTTGGAAATGGAAGCTAGGATGATCCTTCAAAGGATGAAGCCAGGGCACCAGCATTCAGAGCACCACTACTCCACCTCCTTTTGTTTCCCAGACCGTCTGAGACTATCAGGCTCCTGGCGTAGGGGAGGAACCAGTGGTGGTAGTAAGGGGACTGTTGTCCTTGGAGTCATTTCATGGTCTCCACTAGCAAGTAAAATGGTTGCCATTAAGAGCTCAGGTGCAGCCAATCCCCTTCACCTTGGGAGGCAGAAAGCGTGGAAACACCCACCCAGAAAGACAGAGCAGGAGAGAACACACCTTCTCAGCCCTGTGGAGATACAAAATGTACAGCTCCTTTGCTCAGGGTGGGTAGAACGGTCAGCTGAGAAGTTTGGTCTGAAAGAAAATATCTCTAAATTAAGAAAAAGAAACAAAAGAACAAAGGCGTGGGACACACACTGGAGGTCACGTGGGTGGCCTTTGCTGTCATGTTCCAGGTTCCAGCTCTGCCTGTTCCCTGGGCTTTGGAGCTCCAGTGTCGATATCACTCACAGAATAAAGAGCCTTCAGGGGCTCTGCATGGCTCCATATGCTTAGCTGTTCCTGGGGTAGACTGTGGGGACTTTTCCAACTTGCTAAATACAGCTGCTGTTCTGACTCCTCTATATAATTAGATTCACTGATCCAAGCCAACAAAATATTGAGGATTGAAATTCAAAGTAAGCCTCCAGGAAACCTTTGGAGAGCAACATTTCTCATTTCTGGCCCGGAGCTCCCAGGCTTCTCTCTCTCTCTCTCTCTCTCTCTCTCTCTCTCTCTCTCTCTCTCTCTCTCTA
>CABHPP010138165.1:44871-74948 GCA_902168425.1 Peromyscus attwateri | reverse complement strand
TCCTTCCATCCTCCCTCCCTCCCCTCCTTCTTCCCTCCCTCCCTTCCTTCCATTCTTCTTCCCTCCCTCCTTCTTCCCTCCCTCCCTCCCTCCCTCTTTCTTTCTTTCTTTCTTTCTTTCTTTCTTTCTTTCTTTCTTTCAACAAAATAAGACCAGCTGACACTTGGTAGGGAAACTTTCAAAATAGTTACACAATGCATGGAAAAACAGATCAGAGACCAGGAGCTTGCCCTACCAAAGCAACAGGAGTTATCCAGCAATGGGGGGGGGGGGGTTCAGTTAATGAACAATGCAACTCTGATTAGCAGTGTGATTCTGGTGCAGGAACAGCAGCAGGATCAATAAATGTCCAGACAGAGATGTATCTTAGACCAGTGACGAAAGAGCCAATCATTCAATAAAAATTATTTTAAATCTAGATATTCTTGTCATGGAGGGATATTCCCTGACTCAGCCATACCCCTCAAAAATGAAATAAATTCTAGATGGATTAAAAAATATATAAATAAGAGAGGCTGGAGAGATGGCTCAGCACTTAGGAGCACTGACTTCCCTTCCAGAAGTCCTGTGGAATATTCCTGTACACTGTGTGAATATATGTCACTGTGATTAATAAAGAAGCTGAGTGGCTAATAGATGAACAGAATAAGGTTAGGTGGGAGAGCCAAAATGAGCATGTGGAAAGGAGAAGGGTGGAGTCAGAGGAGTCACCAGCAGGTGCAGAGAGGAGCAAGATGGGCATGCAGTGCTGAGAAAAGGTACCAAGCTATGTGGCAGAGCATAGATAAGAAATATGGGTTAATTTAAATGCAAGAGTTAGCTAGTAAGAAGCCTGAGCTATTGACTGAGCATTTGTAATTAATAGTAAGTCTCCGTGTCGGTTATTTGGGGGAACTGGTGGGTGGGAAAGAAATATCCGCCAACAAATGGTACCCAAACTTTGTGCAACTACATCCATAAAACCTGAGAGAGCTTGGAAAAGGGTTCTAGACACAGAAACAGAGACAGGAGCAGCTTCCTAGTCTCATTTCTCTCATACTGGCCTGTGGTACAGGGACGCGTCTCCTGACCACCGCCTGTGAGCTTGAGCAGCCAGTGCACTATGAGCTAAGCCACATGGCAGGTTCCCACAATCTGTCACGCTGGCTGCCATACAGAAAAGCGTCTCCTGGCAGCTGCCTGCAAGAGGGAGCCAACCACCAAAACAGAGGTGGAGGTCTGAGCCATACTGCTTAGCAGTGTAAAGGCTCAAAGACCTAGGTTCGATTCCCAGTGCCCACATGGTGGCTCATAACTGTAACTTCAGTTTCAGAGGATCCAGTACTCTTTTGGCTTCCATAGGCACCAGGCACAAATATGCTGCACAGACATGCGTACAGGCAAAATACCCAGTGTACACACACACACACACACACACACGCTCTCTCAAACACACATATATAATGGATATGTGTGTGTGTGTGTGTGTGTGTGTGTGTGTATGTTATATATAGTGGGTAATATGTATATATCTGCTGAGGTGCTGGACATGGTGGCACATGTCTCTGATTCTGAGGCAGGAAGATCAGGAGTTGAAGGCCAGCCTCAGGTACATAGTGAATTCCAGGTCATTCTGGCTATAGGAGACTCTGTCTCAAGCTCCTTCTCTCCTGGGGTCGGGGGAACATGTACAAATGACAAAATAGTGCTAGGAAAGTGCTAGAAAGCAGTACCAGAATGTGCCTGGATTCCCTGAGGTGGCAAAGCCTCTATAATGAGGGCATAACTCATATGGAAGGAGGCACAGGCTGGTAGATGAGTGGCTTTCGCTAGACACTTTCCTTCTCCACTGGGTGGTTTTTCCATGCAATGTATTAATGCTTTGGGTGGTTTCATTGTACCCCCACACTCCCAATACTTCCTGTTGGTCTCTAAGGAGGTGAAACTGACCAGTGGTGTGTGTGAAGGGTCGGGTGCAGGCTTCAGGATCGGGGAACAGGGCACTTTACTCTTGGTTTGGCCACTGGGCCTTAAGTTGCTCTTTCATCCTAGGAGAGGCTTGATAAGCTCTACCTTCCCTGAAGGAGTCTGTGATTCGATTGGACAATGAATGGAGAACTCTGTCCTGGCTCGGTAGGCACAGTGCTAACACTCCTAAGGATGCCAAAGACAGTGTGCAGACCCACCCAAGGCTTCTGCCTCTGGAGCTGGGACTAGACAGCTCTGTTCCTCCACACGTTTATTTTTAGAACTACTTCTATTTTCTCTATCATGTTTTCCCCTTACATTTATTGATAGATGTTTCTCTTTCTTTCTCGCTTGCTTGCTTACTTGCTTTTTTTGTTTGTTTGTTTGTTTGTTTGCTTTTTGAGACAGGGTTTCTCTGTGTAGTTTTGGTGCCTGTCCTGGATTTTGCTCTGTAGACCAGGCTGGCCTTGAACTCACAGAGATCTGCCTGCCTCTGCCTCCCGAGTGCTGCCCAGCAACAGATGTTTCTTTATGGTGAGAAGTAGCTTTTAGTAGCTGTCCACTAAGTAGTTACATGGCTGCTCTAGTACCATTTATTCATGTCCCCCCAAATGACCAGAGTATTAAAGAGTGACATTTCAAAACTCTTTGTGTGTGGGCAGATAGCCCAGTGGTAGAGCACCTACTTAGCTTGCACAAGACCTAAAATTAATCCCCAACATCCCTGCCTATAGACACAAATGTTAAGAATAACTGGTCTGTCCATTGCTTTTCTCTATATGATACTTAATTTTTTTTTAGTATCTTTGGACTTTTTAGACAATGTTTAATGTATCCCACGCTGGCTTCAACTCAGCGTGTAGTTGAGGGTGGCTATGGACTACCAATCTTCCTGTCTCTGTCTCTAAAGTGCTAGAGTTATGGGAGTATGCTAACACGCCTGGTTCTGTGTGCTACTTTAAATATGTATTGGATTTTTATTATTCCTCATTCGGTAATTGACTTAATGTCTATCTTTCACTGAACACCATGACCATCTACTATAGGAGAAATACTGTATACTTCCAACCCTCACAGATACCCTCTAAATGGGCAGAAGAAATAACGACAACACAAGTAAAGGGCTGGAATGCTGCTCAGCGGTCCTGGACTGGATTGCCAGCACCCACATAGTGGCTCACCAGCACCTGTAACTTGTTCCAGGGTATCCCACCACCTCTTCTGGTAGTTACTCTATGGTATACTCCTCTGGATTGGACATTTCCTCTAGGAGGGAAGGGGAAGGCTTACCAGCCTCAAGCAGGAAATGGGAGATGAACAAAAGCTGGCAAGTCTGAAAACACAAAAGTCATGGAAGAGTCTCGAGAGCCCCTGCCCAACAGAACAAAAAAGGGTACAGTGGCTGGCCTTGGAGACTCTGAGTGGCAAACTGCTGACAGAGTCATTTGACTGTGACAGTGGTGGCACTGTACTCAAAGAGCTCTGCAGGTATAGAGAGCCCCAGAATTTCTGGATTTGGAGAGTTGTTACCCACGTTGGAATAGGATCCTGGTGATGCAGCTCTTTTAGAATTCTCCTTGCTCCTTTTAAGTAACTCCTCACCCATGCTCCTGTTAGTAACCCTAATAAAAAAACTCACTGGTTCACCAAATTGGTGCAATTTTTACTTTGGTCTGACATGGACTCTCTTTCAGGGTAAGTAATGTGTGTGTGTGTGTGTGTGTGTGTGTGTGTGTGTGTGTGTGGTCTCTCCAGGAAAAATATATCACACAACAGTGGTGCATAGACATGCATACAGGTAAAATATCCAAACACGTAAACATTTTTGAATAAATGCAAGCACAGGGTGAAGTGTAAACACAACTAAAGAGCAATGGAGGACTTTACAGAGATTTCCCAGGAGGTCCCAACCACAATAGGAGTGGAGGTGCTGTCTCTACAGTGGCCAGAGGACATCCTCTGCCTTCTACACTCAAAATTCCACCATCCTCACCGACAGAGAACTATCCATTGCTCCCACGGTGTCTCACACCAACACCACCCATCTGACACCAAATCAGAATGTTACATAATGACCTGACATTGAGGAGCCCTGCTGCACAGACAGAATACCTGTGAACACACAGGGACATTACTTGTAGACAGAGGGTAAATGGCTCAGGTTTTCAGTTCGCAGGTTCTAAATCTATTACACAGACAGGGTATATTCTGGACACATGAATGTACTGTTGTCCTTACCTCAATGAGACAGAAAATGATAATCAAAACTGTCACTACTACAGTTACAGATATTGCCAAGATGACTTTGTTGTTGTAGCCGTATCCTGGAACTGCTTTTGTGAGCTAAAAAGTACAAGATAAATGAATAAACAGTCATTTCTGTTGTCAAGTAATAAAGTAAAAAGAAGGAGAGAAGGTGAAGGCTAATTGCTCAAAATTCCTTCTTGAGCTGTGCATGGTAACATGTATATAACCCAGCAATTGGGAAGTAAGCTGGGGGACTGATAGGAGATTGGTACCAACTCCAGCTACAGATGAGCAGGCCACTTTGGACTGACTGTACAGTGAGATTCTGACAAAGAACCAAGGTCTGGGGATGTACCTCTGTGCTTGAACCCTTGCTTAGCTTGTGCTAGGCGCTGGGTTTGATCTACACTGAACAACAAAACAATAGGAAAAAAACAAACAAACAAACCTAAAAACATTCTTCTAAGCCGGGTGGTGGTGGCGCACACCTTTAATACCAGCACTTGGGGGGCAGAGGCAGGCGGATCTCTGTGAGTTCAAGGCCAGCCTGGGCTACAGAGTGAGTTCCAGGAAAGGCGCAAAGCTACACAGAGAAACCTTGTCTCAAAAAACAAAACAAACAATCTTCTAGGTGAGTAGCTTTCAGATTTATAAGAGATCATACTGGATCCAATGTGTTACATGCTTTATTATTGTATAGTTTATTATATTCTGTGTTTTAGGTCTGCTTCAGTCTCTAAATTTAGAAACAGTGGAAGCTAGGTGTGGTAGCAAACACATTTAATCCCAGCACTGGGAAGCAGAGGCAGGTGGATCTCTGCAGTTCCAGGCTAGCCTGGTTTGCATGGGAATTCCAGGAATTCAGGGCTACATAGGGAGACCCTGTCTCAAAAACAAAACAAAACAAATCAGCAAAATACACATCGAAACACAGTAGAAATCACTGTCTCTAGTGTGTGGCCAATACAAGATCTGGAGTGGGAGCCCCTGGTCTTTCTGCTTGAAAGACTGAGAAGGCAGGGGCCCCACGTTCCGGCACTGTCCTCACCTGACTTGGTTCCAGACCCTTCTGTTCACCTTGGACTTCTGTGCTCTCATTGATGTAGTTCTCAGTTTTCCACTGCTCTGTATCCCAGTCGGTCCTGGACAACTTGAATTCTTGTTGCTCACTGAGAAGCTTCATCAGGAGCCCTGTTCTGGAGATGAGCTTGGCACAGGACAGTTGCACGTGGGAGTCAGTGCAGTCCATCTTCAAAGTCCTGATAACATGAGAAATAAGCCTCCTCACGTTATTGTTGGGGATAAGGGGCCGCAGCTGCTTGTTTAGATGAGATTCAAACTGATCACCTGGTGACATCACCAATGGGTACTCATTTTCTTTCAAATGGTCATGTGAGTGAGCCCCCAAGACGAAGTCTAAATGTGGCTCACTGGTTTGCTTAACAGTTGTAATTAAATCGGATGTAGTCACATTGGACTCTGTAACCGGATTCTCAGGGGTTGTAGTCTCTGATGCAGCTCCTTCAGGTACAGTAGTGGTGGTTGGTTTGAGGCTGTTTCCTTTAGTATTAACTGTTGTAGTACGATTTTCTTCAGGCGGTTTTTCTGTAGAGGGTTCTGAAGCAGCATATAATTCTGAAAAAGGCTTTCCTGCATAACTCAGGTCTCCTAAAGATGAAAAGACCCCTCCAGCAGGGGAATTTACCAGGCTCCTCATTACAGAGGATGCTGGCTTCTTTGCAATCAACTGGAAATGAGATTTTTTCTTCCTAAGGTTTCGATGTCTCTCTTCAGACTGTAAATTAGGATTAGACCCCTTCGTTCTTTTCACGTTGGCATTCGCACTTTCTAAAACATAAATGGTGTAAGACAAGTCTTTTCGTCTGTCTATGAACTCAGGTAGAGACTTTGTAGTGGGAGCCTCATCCACCAGGGACTGTTCTGGGGAAGAAGACACTGCCTCCCTGTGTTCCTTTGGGAGCAAGGGCTCTGAGTGGAAGGAATTTCCCACTGACTTCCTGGGCTTCTGCCCCAGATGGAGCTGCTGCAGCTCTGTTGTGGGTGGGCTCCTGAGCTGCCCTTCTTTGGCGATGTTCTCCACAGGTGCGTGGTCACTCTGCTTGCTCCACAGGCTCTTGGCACTCACGTCCTTGAAATGCCTTTTCTGTATGCTTCCTGTCCCCTTGAGCACTCTGTTCATCCTGTGGAGCCTTTTCTCTGCCTTCTCAATCTCTGCAAGACTGCTTTCCTCTTTCTGGGCAGGTTCCCATCTTTTTTCAAATATTCGTCGTTTAAATTTGGAACCCAAGCGGCTAGACTGCTGCATAAGCATGGCGGTTTTCTCTTTCTTTCTAACCTCATCGATTTCTGCGTCTAACAAATTCTCTAGAAAATAAAGCTTATTCAGTTTATTTTTGTAAGCCATCTTACTTGCCTTTGGTACAGGGTTAAGAGCAAGGCTCCCTGAATCATTTTTGTAGGGTTCCAGTGAATCATCTGTACTTTGTATATTAGAAAACAGCAGTTTAATGAATGGTAACAATGTTGACACTACATCTTCCAGATTTCCCTCTGAGAAATATGGCAGTATGTAATTTAGGGCACTAATAACATCACTTTCATCGTTAAAGTCCAGCTGTTCATTCATGAAGCCTGAAGAGCTAAGAGCATCTTTTTCTAAAGCGCTGCTTTCCGGTTCAATAGCAAGCTCTGTGCTGGTGTTCTCCTTCCGGGACTGCAACACCTTCATGAATGGTCCCTCTGGGTTCCCTATAGATGCCTGAACTGTCAAAGACGAAGAGATTGCTTTGGGTCAGAGAACACTGGCAGCCTTTCCCCAGTCCACAACCATTTAACCCTACCAAATAAATTAGGGGTCAGCAAATGCTGGATGGAGTATCCATGAGTGGAGAGAAAAATAAACCCAAATTTAGACCTATGAAATGGCAATGACAACCAGAGGGGACAGGACCAGCAAAGCAGCTGCTTAGAACATTCTACAGCATGCACACAGGGCACCTATGGAGAGCTGCCCACATTCAGTCCTCAGGAAATGCTCACAGTTGGAATACAGGGTCTCACTAAGTTGCCTATGTGGCCTTGGAATGGGCTCCTTTTGTCTCAGCCTCCTGAGTAGGTGGCATTACCACCATGTGCCACCACACTCCACTTAGAAAAACACTTTAAAAATCATTATGACACCAGACATGGTGGCATATACCTATGATCCTGGCCAAAAAAAAAATAAAAATAAAAATAAAAATAAATAAAAAAAATTCCAGAGTCAGAGACAGGCAGATTTGTATGAGTTCAAGGCCAGCCTGGAATACTCAGGGAGTCCTAGGCCAGCCAAGCCTACATAATGAGACCCTACCTTAAAAAACTAACGAACAGCTAATTAAAATCACACAAGTGAGCTGTGGATAGAAAAACTTGAGGCTGAGCACAAATACAGAGCTGGTCAATCTAGGCATGTTTCATTAGGAGAGGCAGGCAGCACTCACTGCTTCTAGAGTCAGAAGCTCTTGGATTCTAAACCAAAGGGCATCACAGTGTTAAGAAAGTGCATAAGAAAGCTAAAAGAAACAAATCTACACCTTCCCTAGAGGTCAGGGGTGCTAGAGATCATGTATATAAATCCAGCTGCAGGCAGCAGTGCCATTTATGACAAGTGACCATTGAAGCAAGGTACGGAGCACAGTGTATATAGTTTACAGAGCGTGGACATTTATGTCACCTGTCCTGTTCCAGTCCGTCTCTTGCTCTTTTTGTATATGGAACAATTTTATATGTATATATTTCTTTTGTTTTTTCGAGACAGGGTTTTACTGTGTAGTCCTGGCTGTCCTGGAACTCATTCTGTAGACCAGGCTGGCCTCGAATTCATAGAGATCCACCTGCCTCTCCCTCCCGAGTGCTGGGATTAAAGGCATTCACCACCGCAGCCTCCACCACCTGGCTAATAAGTATATGTTTTTAAAGGCTTAATTTTATGAGTATGAGTGTTTTGCCTGCATTTATATATGTGTACCTCATGTGTGCCTGGCCTGCAGAGGTCATAAGAGGGCATTGGATCCCTTGGAACTGGAGTTATGGATGATTGTGAGCTACCATGTGGGTACTGGGAACTGAACCTGGTCCTCTGCAAGAGCAGCAAGTACTTTAAACCACTAAACTATCTCTCTAGCTTCATGTGTGTATGTGTGTGTATGTATGTATGTACAAATATTGTGTCTGCATGTGCATGATGCGTATGGATACATGTGTGATGGTTTGAATGTGGAGGTCAGAAGGCAACTCTGTGGAGTTTTTCTTTCTTTCAAACTTTATGGGAGTTCCAGAAATTGATTAAGATCACCAGATGTGGGGCTGAAGAGAGGTTCAGAGGTTAAGAGCACTGGCTGCTCTTTTGGAGGTCCTGAGTTCAATTCCCAGCACCCACACGGTGACTCACAACCATCTGTAGTGAGGTATGACACCCTCTTATAAATAAATAAATAAATAAATCTTAAAAAAAAAAAAGGATTACCAGATGTGTGTGTGGCAAGCATCTTGATCCTCGGAGCTATCTCTCTGGCCCACAGAACAATCATATTTTTAAATAATGCAATAATATCTGACAGCCCAATTTTTACAAGAGAGAAATTCAGAAGTTTAGGGAGTTCTGTTACGAATGAAGGAATAGAAGTAAAGAATTATTAGTTTAAATTTCAGGACCACACCGAAGGGGGTGTGGGGGTGGACAGATTGTAAGAACCAGAGGACCAGGAAGTCAGCTGTGAGAGTGTGTCATCTAGGAATGACAGGAAAGTTACAACCGTACCACCTCAAAAATAGTGTCGCCTACACAAAACCTGAACAAGGACAACACTAATAGACATATTAAAGGGAAAACGTCATGAGGTCCCACTCCTAGACAAAGAATTACAGGCAGTTAATGACTGCTGAGAGATGGAGAATTAGTCTTTCCCAGAGAGGAGCCTCCTAATTGGTTATCCAATAAAAGTGGTCAGTCATGAATCATATACACACAGCAGCACCAACAAGACTCAGCAAGTCGTATTATATATTTATGTGTTTATATCTCTGTATATGTAGCAATAAGAATCAAGAAAAAGAGTCAGTTTGAGAGGGAGTCAGGGGGATATGAGAGGGGTTAGAAGGAAAAAAAGGAAGGCAGGAAAGGAAGTGATTAATTAATTTTAATTAAAATAAAAAATGATTTAAAAAGAGAAATTATATTTACCAGTTAAAAATTATATGTCAATATTAAAACATTTATCAGGAAGAGACTCACGACAATATGTGGTGTTTATCAGACATCCAATATGACAATGCAGTTTGATTGTCTTGCAGACAATCTCAATATCAGCTTTATATTTGCAGAGGCAGCAGACCATGTGTTTGGGTAAGATCCTATAAACAGGAAGACAGAACATTGGTTTACTGGAAAAGCCTTACTGAGGTGCAGAAGAGGCAGGCCAAGGTCACCACAGGATTGAGGAGGAAGGAATTCTTGAGGCACGTGGCGTGGGCAGTTGGGTGGGGACTCAAAGGCAAATTGCTGCTCTCTGAAATTTAAAATAATCATGGAGGAGGAGAGAGGTGCTCAAAGAAGGGCGAGTGTCAGGGTGGGTTTGTGCCTAAAACAAAGGTGACGGGAACAGAACTAGGTGACAGGGATGGAAGAAGCCTCTCCTCCCAGCTCAAGTCTCACTCGGTTGGTCATGAACAGGAAGAAGGGCCTGGGCAAACCTCCAACCTAGGGATACTTTATTCCTGTTGTAAGTAGAAAATACTAGAAATCATCTCAAATCTAAAACAGCCCATTTTAACCATATGATGTAGTTAAATGGCATCAGGGATCAATCACAATGACCATGCCTGCATAATTTGAAAGGATAAGGACTGGAGGTGCAGCATAGTGCTCTTGTATCAGTGCAAGGTCCTGGGTTTGATCTTAAGAGTCATGCACACACACACACTCACACTCACACACACACTCACACACACACACAGACAGACAGACAGACACACACACATACACACACACACACACACACACACACACACTACAGTAAAGCACGATGTGATTGTGAAGAGTCCATGAATTGATGATGGTGCTCAAAAACAGGTTCAGGGTAATTCTCCAAAAGAACACCAGTTAATAATATGTCAGTTTCAACCACCAAGTAGTAATTGCTTCAGACAAGATTATCATTAGTTCACATCAGGGTGAAAGATGTTTGAGGGGTGATGTATGGTACAGTAGCAGTGAAGGTCCATCAAGGAACACCTGTTTCCTTCTAGTCAAGAGGATGGGACTCATTCCTGGGGCATTGGTGACACCATTCCCGTTGGGCAAATCAATCACCCATCGAAGGGATCACCCCTCGAGAGGGTGGAACCACCCCACAAGAAGGGAAATCCAACTTAAGCCATGCTAATGAGACAAGAATACTTTTCCCTTCAAGGAGACAAATCTATTTTCCTTCCCAGAATTCCTGGGAGTCATCGTGCCCTTCTGAGTCCTGGCTACAAAAGGTGCAATTTTTACTTTCCTTCTTTTCTAGCTCATTCTTCTAGATGTTGACCACAGCCTGATGTGCCCAAAGGACCTTTTTATTCTCCCCTGTCCCCTTGAGGCGACCTGCTCCCCTTTGCTATGGGATGGTAGAGTGGAATGGCTTTCCCTCTTCCTCTTTTTTGTCTGATACTTCCAAGCAGCTGCTGAGCTAACAACTTGCTTGCTCTATTTGTTTGTTTACTCTAATTGGCCTCAAGTTTCCTTTTGAGTCCATTCCTAACCCTGGTTTCCCTGGTAACATGTGGTATCTCTAGTGGGGCTTCCCCCAAATCCCCACAGATTATTTACTAAGTACCACATATAAAACTAATTTGAAGAACGTCAATATACCACCTTTGGGTGGTCAGACTTGACACTATAGGCTACTTGAAATCCCAGTCAGGAAGGCAGTATCAGATGTTTGACCTGAGCTATTCCTGAGGAAACAAATAAAGCCAGATTGAAATGCCAATTTACAAAACAAAAAAAAAAAATTCAAAAACATCAGTAAGAAGCCAGATTGGACAATCAAAAGTTCAAGGCAACCTAGGCTACAGGAAAAGACCCTGCCTCGTAGACAAAACAAGAACACAGACATCTCATTCAATGTGGGCACTGCCTTAAAGTAAGCATACATAGGAAAAGGCTGTTTGCATGTGACTAGACATGACAGGACACTGGCTAGCAAAAAGTTAAGGTGAGAAGGGCATAGACACTGCTTCAGATGAGCTGGCAGAAAGCAAAGCTGTTTGGTATCCCAGGAACTGCAAGTGTAGTTGAAGATGGCCTTGACTCGGAAGGACAAGTGTTCACCACAATGCTGGTCTGTATCAAACCCAGGGCATCACACATGCTAGGTAAACACTCTACCAACTGAGCTACACCCCAAGTCCAGATGAACACCTTTTCAAGACATTGCTTTCTCGTATACTGCTGGTGAGATATGCTAAAGATCATGCTCGGGGAGAGAAGACAGATCCAAAAGGCCACACACTATGGGATGTCATTTATGAGATGTTCTGGGGAAGGAAAAATTGTAGGGCTAGAAATAAGATTGGTGGATCACAGGGGCTAATGGTGGGAGGGGTGCAAAGGTTCAGGAGGGGCCCTTAGGAGGGACAGATGGTCTGTATCAGTGATGTAATAGTGGTTATGGAACTAACCATGAAAGCTCAATAAAGCACGTACTTGAATTAATTGCATGAAAATTATACCTCAATACCTCAGACTCAAGAAATAAGGCAAATCTCAAAAACATTTAAAATACAAGAAACCATAAAGAAATCTAGGGCTGGCAAGATGGCTCAGCAGAAAGTCCCCTGCCCCATAAACAAGTTTGATCCCTGGAACCCACAGTGTAAGAAGGGAGCCAACTCATAAAGCTGTCCTCTGACCTCTGTACTCATGCTGTAGTATTCAGTGCCTGCACACACACACACACACACACACACACACACACACACACACACACGCATTAACATTTTAAAATCTAAGTGAAATTATTCCAAGACAATGAACCTTACAGATGTTCCAGCTCCAGAGTCATCATGAGGATGTTCTCAAGCGCCGTCAGTGGCACTTGCGTAGTTCCCAGGTCTCTGAAGGAGAAAGCCAGATTTCATGAGGAACCATTTTCGTCACATGTGGTTACTTAAACTCTGACTTTCCGCCGGGCGTTGGTGGCGCACGCCTTTAATCCCAGCACTCGGGAGGCAGAGTCAGGTGGATCTCTGTGAGTTCGAGGCCAGCCTGGGCTACCAAGTGAGCTCCAGGAAAGGCGCAAAGCTACACAGAGAAAACCTGTCTCGAAAAACAAAAAACAAAAAAACAAACAAACAAAAAAAAAACAAAAACAAAAACAAAAAAAACTCTGACTTTCCTATGAAGCTATCTGGCTCAGGAATTTATTGTTGGGGTTGGAGATGGCTCAGAGGTTAAGAGCATTTACTGCTTGCTCTTGCAGAAGACCTGAGTTCAGTTTCCAGCACCCATGTTGGGCAGCTCACAACCACATGGAACTCCAACTTCATAGCATCTACTGCCTTCTTCTGGCCTCTCCAGATACGTCCACACATGTGGGCATATTAGTATACAGACATACACATATACAGGTAAACATAAATAAAAGTAAAATCTTATTGCCACAGAAGATTATTTCATAGAGCTCTTTTTGGAAAAAAAAAAAAGCAAGTTTACTATTTATTTAAATTAATGACCCTGGCATAGAATAGAACCTGTCTTTTCTGTCATTATCTTTCTTCTCATTTTGATATTGCATTCGCCCTACTACAACCACCACTCTATATTTTATTTTCACTTTAATTTCTAAACACTTATTTCCTATTTATTTAAAGTTCTGTCAGCCTGTATACACTACTTATATTAAAAATACAGGAATCTGGGTATTTTAAGTTTTGAGACAAAGTCTCTTTGTGTAGCCCTGGCTGGCCTGGAACTCACTATATAGACCAGGCTGGCCTTAAACTTACAGCAACCTGCCTGCTTCTGCCTTCCAAGTGCTGTGACTAAAGGTGTGCACCACCACACAGGGCTTCTTTTTCATTTTTTAAAATATTTACTTATTATTTATGTGTATGCATGTGTGTTCTGGTGCCTGTTGAGACCAGAAGGCAACACAGATGCTCTGGAATGAGTTCCAGGAGGTTGTGAGCCAGCTGATATGTGCTGAGAACTGAACCCGGGTCTTCTCTAGAAGCATTAAGACCTCTTAACCATTGAGCCATCTCTCCAACCCCTTTTCTTTCTTTTTTTTAAAAAAAAAAAACATTGATTTTTTTCGTGTGTGTCTGTGTGTGTCTGTGTGTGTGTGTGTGTGTGTGTGTGTGTGTGTGTGTATGTACATGTGCCACAATGCACATGTGGAGGTCAAAGGACAAATACTATGAGCTAGTTCTTGAACTCAGGTCCTTAGCCTTGGTAGCAAGCCCCTTGATTTGCTGAACTATCTTGTCAGGCTCCTACTTTATTTCAATTTTTTTTGAGACAGTATCTTCCAGTGTAGCCCTGGATGGTCTGTAACTCACAGAGATCTGCCTGCCTCTGCCTTCCAAGTGTTGGAACTAAAGACGGGCACCACCTCGGCTGGCTTTCCATCCTGTTGTCAATGATTTTTTTTTTTTTTTTAACAATCTAGTTAAAACTAAAATTGTGATTTTTTCATCACTAAGGGAAAATACACTCCTGATGGAAATAAAGAAGAGCAGAAATCATCTAAAGAACCATGAGATTGCCACGATACTTACAGATATTTTAACGCTGGCAACTTAAAAAAGTAAGGATCTTCAACAACTGTCAGAGGGTTACGGCTGAGAATTCTGAAAAATGCAATGGAATTTACATTACAAATATTTCAACATTTTGAAACTACTTGAAAAGTTTGGATTCATTTCTTTAGTATGGAATACTATAATAAAATATAAATAAATAAATAAATAAATAAATAAATAAATAAGATATAAAAATAGCTATAAACTATCCTTAGAATCCATGAGCATTCTTCCCTTGGAAACCATTCATGTGTATACAAAAAAAAAATAGAGAAAAACAGGAAGAGTGTGTGGTAGAGAATACAAAGGAAAAAATTGCCAAAGAGCTTTTAGGTTAAAAACAAAACAAAACAAAACAAAACAACCCAACAACAAACAAGTACAATGGTAATAAAGTCCTTACCCTGCAGGAAAGGCTTTTGTTTGGGGATTATTTATTTATTTGTTTACATTTACTTTTTTGGTTTTTCAAGACAGGGTTTCTCTATGTTGTCCTGGCTGTCCTGGAACTCACTCTGTAGACCAGGCTGGCCTCGAACTCAGATCTCCATCTGCCTCTGCCTCTCGAGTGCTGGGATCAAAGATGTACGCTGCCACCACCCAGCAAGGAAGGTGAGGGAAGGCTGTTTTTAATGTCCCCCATAATTCAAGGTGCTTGTCCATTTTTAGAAATATAAAACACTTTGTAGTTACTTCACTAAGTCAAGAAAAACAATAGGACAATCTCCCTGGCTTTGGAGGAGAAACAGAAGGCTGTCAGCAGGGCCAGAGAAGGCTCACGGCACAGCAAGCCTCCATCTAACCTTCTCACTTGTGTTCTTCATCAGCACAGATGGAGCAAGCCTGTGCATGTGTCAGTCTGTCTTCTCCTTCCACAGGGTTCCAGGAACCAAACTCAGGTCATCCAGCTTGTGCAGCAAGAGTTCCTACCTGCTGAGCCGTCTCCACACCCAACATCGCCTTCTCCTTGAAATTGTTTTTTTGACAGTGATGGTGATTGAACCTAGGACTTCATGCCCAGGTGGTATGTGTACGTGTTCTTACTGAGCTATGGCCACAGCTCTAGCTCATACAGTTTATCTTAATCATGTTCTTTGCTTGTTTGTTTGTTTTCAATACAGGATTTCTCTCTGTAGACCAGGCTGTCCTCGATCTCAGAGAGATCAGTCTGCTTCTGCCTCCTGAGTGCTGGGATCAAAGGTGTACTCTGCCACCGCCCGGCATTTGGTCATGCTCTTTCTAGATAACTTTTAAAAACACAATTTTCTGAGCTGGTCAGTTGGTGCAAATGGCAGTTAGCAGGTAGGGGACTACTGCCAACTTCACAACCATATTTCAGTTCCTGAACCCAGCTGTCTTCTACTTACACAACTGCATATGCAAACTAAATAAGTAAAGGTTAAAGAGTTGAAATATAAATTTTAAGAATGTCTGAATAGTATTAAATATCGAACTCATATCTAGCTCAGGATGACCTTGTGACTCTGGTCTTCCTGACTTTACCTACCATGTGCTGGGATTGCCGCCATGAGCACCGCCATGACTGGCTTAGAAGTTAACTGTTTAAACCTCACGTGCTCATGTGAATGCTTCTGGAAGAATTATACTTTCCTTTTACTCCTTCTCCCTAAACGTTTCCCATGACTAACATTTAATTAGCCCATTGTCCCTGAGATGTTATAGATTCAAAACTATGACAACATGTTGATGCCAATGAAAATAGTTGAGTAAGAACATCAAGTTCATCCCACCATAAAAAAATGAAATATCAAACTGTGGAAATTTAACCAAAGGCTTACCACACTCCAGAATCATTTATTCAAGAAAACCAACTCAATTTCTGTAAGAACGCTAAAATTTGTGTTATTTTAACTTGACCTACGTCATTCCTCACTGTAGCTCTGTGGTATCCTTAAAAAACAGCCCATAGCCCCACTACTAGAGGGAGCAGAATGGAGCTGCAGCTCCCACAAAGCCTCAACCCTAGGGAATTGGTGGCCCCTAGTGAGACTAGACTTGTTTGTATATGACCTGACTGGACAGCCTCTAGTTCTAGAAACTCCCCCAGAAGATGTTTTTGGAAAATGATTGCAGGCAAATGTCCTAACTGAGGCAGTTACATGAGGACAGTTGGGACAACAAAGAGCCTATGCAATAAGACTGACAAGAAAGCAGAGGAATACAGTTTCCACAGGAACTCTGAGATGCTCATGTATGAGTTTTGGAAACAGAAGACCACAAGTGGTCTGCCTGGGAATTTGGAAAGTAAGTCGCGCAAATGTGTGTATCTTAAGGTAGGTAGAAAACCACCCAAGAACCCCTGAGGAAGTTCACCCCTGGCTGATCTTGCAGTTCTGCACAGGTAGAAGGGGAAACTAAGGCTGCCTCCAAAAGCACCCAAACTAGAGTCCCAAAGGCAGGCAGGAAAATGGGTTCCTTAGAAGATGGTCAGAGAAAGAAGTAGAGGGACCCAGACCCTGCTCCAACGAGCGTGAATTATGTGAGGAAAGAAGAAATCCTTTCTTTTCTTTATCTACAAGGCCTATAAGCCTGATAGCATGCCTCCCTGTGTGAAGCTCCTCAGTGTAGAATTCTGTGTTATATAGTAGGTTGCAAGAAATAAAAAGTGATGAGCCAGGATCTTAACCACAGTGCTGAGAGTCACTGTGCTTAAATTTGCCATAAGGAAGACTTCCATGAAGAACAGGCAAAGGTGGCTTGAGCCAGTAGGATCTGAGTTCAAACTCTGGCTCTGTGACTTTCTAGTGAAACGATGTGAGTAAGACAGCCTGAAATCTGAGTTCTTTTTTTTTTTTTTTTTTTTTTTTGGTTTTTCGAGACAGGGTTTCTCTGTGTAGCTTTGCGCCTTTCCTGGATCTCACTCTGTAGACCAGGCTGGCCTCGAACTCACAGAGATCCGCCTGCCTCTGCCTCCCGAGTGCTGGGATTAAAGGCGTGCGCCACCACCGCCTGGCCGAAATCTGAGTTCTTTTAGTAGCATTTTTCTCATTAAACAGTCCAAGACTTAAAGGTATCTAGAAGGGGCATGGCCAGAGCAGGTGCCTCAGCATTAGTGACTTTGTATGTACAATGGGCCAGTGGCAGCAACCCTGGGGATACCAGATACTAATGTGCCTAGGAGTTCCACAAGTATGAATTTCTTAGAGGGAAATGCAGCTCTCTGCTCCATAGGTCTGGTCTTAGTTAGGGTTTCTACTGCTGTGAAGAGACACCATGACCACAATAACTCATATAAAGGAAAGCATTTAAATGGGGTGGCTTACAGTTTCAGAGGTTTAGTCCATTATCATCATGGTGGGAAACATAGTAGCATACAGGCAGACATGGTGCTGGAGAAGGAGCTGAGAGTTCTACGTCTTGATACGCAGGCAACAGGAAGTGAACTAACTCACTAGGTGTGGCTTGAGCATATATGAGACTTCAAAGCCCACCTCCACAGTGACACACTTCCTCCAAGAAGACCAGACCTACTCCAACAAACCCACACCTCCCTTTGGGGGCCATTTTCTTTCAAGCCACCACAGGTCCTGTTAGAAGTCAACTTCATGATAAGATACAATGCACAAGAAGATGAGTGAAGCTGTCCAGAAGACAGTCTCTTAGTGGTTCCGCCACTTGTTAACAATGTGAGCATAGACAAGTTAGCCAACATCTCTCAGTTTCAACTTCATCAATTGCAAAATGTGGATAATAATGGTTTCACTGCAAGAGTTTTGGGGAAAGTGAAAAGAAAGTGACATGTTTGAATATGTACTATTGCCCAATACTTTTGTAGGAACTTCATGGCATTATTTCATTTGTTTCAGTATTTTATATAGTGCCTGGAACATAACAAACTTCTCATAAATGTAGGTATCAAAGAATTGTTACAGGCAGAGGGACAATTCCTAGGATTGCAAGAGAAGGGGCCTTCCCACACCAGTGGGAAGAATAGGATGCAACAGAGAGAAAAAAGGTGTCACAGTGTTGGATGTGACCCTTTCAAAAATGCTGGATGGTTACAAATTAAACATCCTGTCTTGATCATCCCAAAGGACAGACCTGAGTTGCTCCTGTCATCTTTAATGTTTGTGCCTCTCAATGTGAGAAGCAGCTGCCAGGATACTGTGAAAACCAGAGGGAGGAAGGAGCATGTCCTCAAGGGAGCAACTTTTTTTTTTAACACATTCAATTTTTTAGATTTATTATTCTATGTAAGAGTATTATGCCTACATGTATGTATGTGCACCACATGCAGAAGCCAGAAGAGTGCATTGGGTCCCCTGGAACTGGAGTTTACAGACATTTGTGAGCCACCATGTGAGAACCAAACCCAGGCAACAAGTACTTTTAATCACTAAGCCAGCTCTCCAGGCCCAGTAGCAAACTTTTGGACATGAATAGTTTCCTATAGGAAATCAATGCTAGGGAGCTAGTTGGAAGCACTGGGGTATTCCTGGCTCCATGAGTCAATTTATAGTCGTTTACCCCGTGGATAGTCTTAATTGTGGGTAGACACTTCAGTAGGGATAAAACCCGAATTTTCCTTTCAGGGTTATGCTCTTGGCACAGTATTGATGGACCATAGACAAACTATCATGTGAATGTGCTCAGTCTGAATAGTGTATAGCTCTTTTGTCCAGTGAAATCCTTCAGGGAGCTGATTATTAATAGCAATGAAGTCACTAAAAGACTTTGAAAACAAGTCACTGGTCAGGACCTGTGCAGCTCAATGAAGGAAAAGCACCTTCAAGTTGGGAGGGGTGCACTTACCATGCAGATTGTCACCCACCATTGGTTTTTTGTAACATTTTTCATATTAACGAGACATGATTCCTATTGTCAATAAAACAATGGTACTTAACTAATGAACTTTTGGTGTGTCTTTGACATGGATTTCAGATTCAAGAGCGTCTGACCCTGAGGGTACTGCTAACATGTTTTGTCAGTGTTTGTCAGTAACATGGAGGCTGTATCCAAGTAGGTACCTGGAACCAGGGGCGAATATGGATCTTGAGAGGGCTGACCATTAT
This sequence comes from Peromyscus attwateri, assembly GCA_902168425.1. Taxonomy (NCBI): domain Eukaryota; kingdom Metazoa; phylum Chordata; class Mammalia; order Rodentia; family Cricetidae; genus Peromyscus; species Peromyscus attwateri. Next base: position 55,869 of record CABHPP010138165.1, on the reverse strand, counting down.
CTAATGGGAAAGGCTCTCTAATAATAACATGCTGAGTTTATTAGTATAGAAGCTGCAATAGCCCCAACCAGGACTTTGGCAGGGTCTGTGCAATGAGAAGCCTTTGGGCATAGGCTCCATTCAGCTCTAGACAAACCCACCTCGGTTGGGACTTTTGTAATGCAGGGGAGGCAGAATTTCAACTTACAAACACTATAGGAATTGTACACTATATGTCACAGAATTCCTGTTCCCTCCCTTGGCAACTTGCCTTTGGAAAGATGCAAGAAGCATCTGTCCTACCATGGGAAATATTTCCTGAAGAAAACTGCCCTATCTATCACAAAGAGTTGGGTGTTGGATCCTAACAAAGGAGTCCTAGTGCACACTTGGTGGTTGTGTCCATTGTTGTCAAGCTTCTTTCTTCTTCCTTCTTCTTCTTCTTCTTCTTCTTCTTCTTCTTCTTCTTCTTCTTCTTCTTCTTCTTCTTCTTCTTCTTCTTCTCCTCCTCCTCCTCCTCCTCCTCCTCCTCCTCCTCCTCCTCCTCCTCCTCCTTCTCCTTCTTTTTAATGAGTTCTTACTATCCTGCCTAGGTCAGCCTTGAACTCCTGGGCTCAAGACATCCTCCTGCCTCAGCATCTAAGGGCCTACAAGCATACACTGTGCCTACCTCACTGGGCCAATCTGTGATAGTGACTGAATTCTGAGAGGTACCATTCCATTCAGACCACATGATGTGAATATCAATGTCCAATACCAGTTAGCGCTGCTTTTCTCATCACCAGGAAGCAGACTCCCTTTCTGCAAAGATGGACACAAACTAGAGACAACAAGTCAGTGTCTCCTACATGAGTCTTTCCTAACGCACCAGCCACGCTCCTCTGCCTGAAAAGCAGACCCTGTGGTTCCTTTCCCCAAGTTAGGAGTCAGCAAGCTGTGCTGGAGAGAGGGGACTGCCACAAAGCATCTACAGAACAGTTCATCCAGCTCCAGCACATCCCAACCCTTCCTCCAATGGGAACCAACTGTGAATCTGGGTTTCTGACCTGACAGACAGGTTACAGTTACCCAAAATCAGATTCAGAGCAGAAATTTCCTCTTGAGTTTATAATGCCTTCCTGGCCACTGAATGTCACATAAAGTGGGGTTTTTGCTTTGTTTTGATACAAGAGTCTACTATTAGTCCAAGACTGCTTCCAATTTATGATCCTCCTGCCTCTGTCTCCTGAGTGCAAGTGCTGGTATTTAAGCAGATGCCATAATGCCAGACAAACATGGATTTTTGGCTAAAAGCTAATAAAATTCACTTTCTTCTTGAGGAAGAAAAGTATTATACAGAACCAGGCTAGAACAACATATTTTCAACCATATAGTTTAATGCACATGGCTTCTTATCCCTTGCTGCAAAGGTGCCTCTTACCCACAGAGAATCCATGATTTCAGAGGCATATACTTCCTGAAAAATAATGTTCCGGATGATGGGGAGAGAAGTCACAGGGTGAATTCTCAGCTTTACATTTCTGAGGAAGCACCTACACCTTTTGCTCCCTGGAGGACTTGTTATTAATCTTTGTTCTTTGGGAACTGTGCATAGGAGAGGGAATCACAAGTGGGTTTCCAAAAGCATCACACATCAGAGCCACAGCACTAGGGCCCCATGATGATACCTAGTGAGTGTTACTTGAGTGGTGTTACTTGTAGTGTCTGTGCTGAAGGTCAGGACTAGGAAAGCAGATCATGTCCTGTAATTTACACAGGTCTCCTGGTCTCCTGGGCCTTACTTTCCTCATTGGAAAAGAATGAATGGACCTTAAGACAAGCTATCACAGTTCACACAGGGTTTACACTCGGTGAATCAATACTCCAATGGGTTTTTAACACACAAATAAGTATTTACATGTGCGTAACTTCTACTTCACTTACAACTTCTGTAAAAACTGCATTCCATGCCATGCTTGAAATGTTCCAAAGCTCAGTTCAATGAGTAAATTGCACCCAAGGTTCCTAAAATAATGAAAAAAAAAAAAAGGATATAAACCAGAGAAAAGATACTTTAGAAAATTTGCATTTGTGGTGATTTTAATTTACATATATTTAAACATAAATTCAATTCTTTCTCCATTTGCTAAAGAAATCTGAGGATGGGAGCTGGAGAGATGGCTCAGTGGTTAAGAGCATTGGCTGCTCTTCCAGAGGACCCGGTTTGATTCCCAGCACCCAAAAGGTAGCTCACAACTGTCTGTAACTCCCATTCCAGGGGATCTGGCACCCTCACACAGATATACATGCACATAAAATAAAAATAAATAAATCTTTAAAAAAAAGAACCCTGAGGGTGATACCGGCTTATAATTTACATATTTACATATGTAATACATTAGCCACAGTAAATGCTCAAAAATTTTTTCAATGATCTTTCCTTCTAAAAGAGGGTTTTTAGCACCTCTGACATTTTGGGTTGGATGACTCTGTTGTGCAGGTTTGTCCTATATACTGGAGGAGATTGAGGAACAACTCTGGTGTCTGCCCATTCGATGGCAGTAGCTTTTCCACAATTGCCAAGGCTGCACCTTTGCACTGAGTGAGAACTGGTGCTGTCGCTATGCGTTCTGACTCAGCAGAATTCTCATATTCATCTTTATTACAGACTAAGAGGATTTGGCATAGACTTTTTATGACTTTTTACTTGCAGTAAAGTTTTCATTATTGTACTAAATAATGGATTTCATCCTGACAATTTCATATACATATCTCTATCTCATTGTACTTTGCTCTTATCTGACGTACTACTCTCCACCCCACTCTGCTGGTTTTCTCCCTCCCTAGACAGTCCTATTTTCCTGTCTTGTTTCACACACACACACACACACACACACACACACACACACACACACACACACTAGATTGCCCACATTTGAGAAAACTTGATGTTTCAGCTTTCTTTATCCCATTATCCTCTTAGTTCTTCATCCTTCTAGATCCCTTCTCACCCTTCACAGTGTTTCTTCTATCTTCAACACACACACATGAAATCTAGGAATGTAGCTCATTGGCACAACACTTGCTTAGTAGGTAACAAGACCCTAGGTTTGTCCCATCACACACACACAAAATGCAATATTTATCTTTTTTGAGTCTAGCTTATTTCCTACTAATGAAGTTGTAAGTCAGATATCAAAAAGTAACAAAGGGGGATTAAAATTCAAATATGAAGGGGTTATATTTATAACTTACATATACTTCACAAAAGGTAATGATTCAAATGTCCTTCTTTCAATATAACGTATTTTATTGCAAGATACATCCCTAGAAAACATAAAAGAGAAATATTGCTTTGCTTAGCCATTAGATATCTAGTTAGTATGACTAGTAGAATTTAGAATTGGTAATAGAAAATACATTGTTCTATTCTAAACTCTAAACCTTTGGATTTGAATAGTTTAGAGTCACTTACTTTGTCTAGCCATCTCACAAGAGTCTCACCCTTTATGATATTCATATATATACAATAAAACTATGGATCTTGATAGAGTTTTTGAGTTAGTCATTTTGAGAGATTATATGGCTTTTTATGTTTGAAACAGGGTCTTCCCAAGTAGGCTAGGTTGACCTCACACCCCCAGATTTCCCACCTCAGCCTCCTGAGTCCTGGAACTACTGACATATACCTGGTGCCTGGGACCTCTGAAGATGCAGATTCTCAGCTGTCCTTCAGACTCGCTGATTCAGTAATTGTGCATTGAGAAGTGATGCCAGCCCTTCAGGTGATGTTGCGAGGCTCCTGTCTGTCTGTCTGAGAGCATTGCTATAGTCCAAAGATCCTCATCATGATACCTTGGCTTGACATTCAAATCTCCAGAAGGTCTGACTGTACAGGTGCTCATAGGCATTCCTCTAACTCATGTTTTTACTTTTGTCTTCACTCTTGTTTTTAATGCCTAGCATATTCTCCCCCAAGAGACCTGTCTGGGGCTGGTGAGATGTCTTAATGTGTACGAGTACCTATGGCCAAGATTAATGACCTGAGCTCGACCTCCTCAGACCTCCATGGTGGAAGGACAGAACCAAATTCTGCAAGTTGTCATCTGATCTCCATGCTTGTCTCTGGCATGAACACACACACACACACACACACACACACACACACACACACACACCCCAAAAATGTAATAATGGAAGTTTTTAAAAAGAGGCCTGATGATTCCCACTCTGTGAGTGTGAGGTCAGCTTGGTCTACAGAGTGAGTTCCGGACACCGCCCGGCATTCTTATCTTTAAATAAGCAGAATTATTGTGGCAAGTACTCCTTCCTTGGCAACAAGATTGTTGAAATTTTTATTGTTTAGTTAGTGAATGGTAGGAGAATTTCTGGTATGTTCACTTACAACAAACTTTTCTAGATACACCTTTATTTTTTTAGTCTGGGTTTCCTTGTGTAGTCCTGGTTGGCCTGGAACTAACTAGGAATACCTCTAAAGCATCATTTCAGCATCTATTTCTGAATGGGCATAAAAATTCTTACATTGGAAGCCTTAATAGTAGTATATTCTCCTAACAGGTTTATCATGTTGATGATATCATCTATGTATTTTTATGTTTAGCTAATTACTTAATGCTGCAATGTTAAATTTAACTCAGATTAATTGTAAGAACAAGTTGGGTATGTAGGCACAAGTCTGTAATTCCAGCATTTGGGTTAGAAGACTAAGGTAGGGAGATTGGGGTAAATTCAAAGTCAGCCTAGGCCACATAGTAAGACCCAGGCTCAGAAAAAACAAAAGTGATAAAGCACAGTTGGTAGAGTGGTTTCCCAACATACAGGAAGCCTTGGGTTTGGTTCCTAAGACTGCATAAACTGTGTGGTGGTAGATGCTGGTAATCCTAGCACTTGGGAGGTAGAGTCAAAAGAATCAGGTGTTCAAGGTCAACCTTTGTTTTTTAGAGAATTCAAGGCCAGTCTGGGCTTATATTAGGCCATGCTTCAAAAAGGAAAAAACAAAAACAAAACACACAAATTTTTAAAACACTCTCGGTTGCCTGGAGGTAGTGGCCCATGCCTTTAATCCCAGCATTCAGGAGGCAGAGACAAGTGGATCTCTGTGAGTTCAAGGCCAGCCTGGTCTACAGAGTGAGTTCCAGGACAGCCAAGGCTACATGGAGAAACCCTATCCTGAAAAAAAAAAACAAAAACAAAAAACAAAAAAACCCCAAAACCCAAAAAAACAAAAAACACCAAAAGCACCCCGAAAACCCCATCAACCAACCAACAACAAAAAACAACCAACAAACAAAACAAAACCCCCAGCAAATATTTTAGACTTTTCAGGTCACACATAGTCTCTGTTGCACATTCTTTATTGGTTCTCATTTTTCTTTTTTAGCCTTGTTAGTTGTTTGGATACGAAGTCACCCCTCCCCTCCAAAAAATAAGAAAAGGAACATATATTGAAGGTTTAGTTTCCAGCTGGGGGTCTATTGGTTGGTAGGTCAAATACGGATTAACTCACTGATGAGTCCCTATCTGAATGTGCTATGAGGAGGCGCGGCCTAATTGGAGGAAACATGTCTTATTACTGGGAATTTCTTCTTTCACTCTTTCTGAAGCTTTGTCCTACCACAGCCTTCCATCATCATGCTTTGCCTCACCACAGGCCCAGAAACAATGGAGCCAGCTACCATAAACCAAAAACCTCTGAACCGAAGGGCCAGAATGAATCCTGCCTCCTCCAAGTCGCTCTCATCAGGCACCCTGTCACATCAACACAAAAGGCACTGGCACAAGTCCTCTAAAAGTGTCAACCACTCCTATAGTAAATGAGAACACGGGTCAGACTTGATCGAGGTATGACAGACTAGATCCAAATGCAAACATGTGCCTTAGAAAACAAGGGTCGGCCGGGCGGTGGTGGCGCACGCCTTTAATCCCAGCACTCGGGAGGCAGAGCTAGGCGGATCTCTGTGAGTTCGAGGCCAGCCTGGGCTACCAAGTGAGTTCCAGGAAAGGCGCAAAGCTACACAGAGAAACCCTGTCTCGAAAAACCAAAAAAAAAAAAAAAAAAAAAAAGAAAAGAAAAAAAAAGAAAACAAGGGTCGTGTCAGGTCCAGTAATTGCTCAGACCTTACTAACATTTCCCCCTGCAAATGGAGTTCTTCTATCTGAAGCTCGTCTATATGATTTAAGAAATTTAAAATGGATAGAAGGCATTTTCATGTTAGAGATGGGCTGAGCCCTCCCCCCAACCCCTGACTGGCATAACTGCAGATTCTGTTTTATTATGTTTTTGCCTTTAGAGCCAGGGTCTCGCCAAGCAGCCCTGGAACTGGTGTGAAACCCACTATGTAGACCATGAAGATCTCCAACTTTGAGCAATCCTCCTATTTTCTACCTCCTCAGTCCTGGGATTATAAGCAAACACTGTCAAACCCAGTCAATAATTGCACAATTTTATTGCTTGAAGAGATGTTAGTATCTATCTAGTTCAAATCCCTTGTTAATCAATAGATAACCCATAACTTACAAATAGATATGCTTAACTAACTTACAAAACCTGGAGGGACAGCAGGCCTTCAAATGTATCCTTATGTAGTTCAGTCAGGAGATTTTCACTGAGAATTCTGGAAGATTAAAAGGTTATCTGGATCAAAAATCATCAAACAGATGGACAACATCCAGTGGTGAAACGGAATGGAGAAATACATGCTGTCATATGCTATTGCTGAGAACATAAATTGTCATCAGTTCTTTTGGGAGCAATTAAAATTTCATCTATACAATGGTCTCCACCCTAGAGATTTCATTTCTAGGTATTTAGTTTACAGAAACTTGTACATGTTCAGAAAGAAGTATATAGGATGTTTATTACAGCCATACATATAACAGAAAAGCATATTCATCAAACATCAGTAGGCAATATTAAATTCTCACTGATGTGTACATACTATGAAATACTATGCATGAAATAAATAGAATAACTGTGTTAAAAAGAAACTTTACATATCATGAAGTGAAAACACCAAGTTGAAGGATGTTCTTATTTATGTAAAAATGATAGATATCAAATTTATTTTTCTGAATATGTCTGGAAAGATATATACCAAATTCACAGTAATGGCTACCTGTCCTCATCAGCTTTTTTTCAGTTTGACACAGACTAGGGTTATCTGTGAAGAGGGATTTCAATTGAGAGAATGTCTGCACTGTGGGAGTGGGGCATTTTCTTTATTAATTACTGATGTGTAAGATGAAATAAACTCTTTCCTCTCCCAGGTGCTTTTGTTCATGGTCTTCATCACAGCAAAACAAAACTAATACATTACCTCAGAGGTGAAAAATTAGAGCACAGGGAAGGTTTCACTATACCTGATATTTAATTTATATATTTATTATATTTTTATACAATTTATTATATAATTAATGTTAGTTCATTAATATAATTTATATATTAAGAATGTAATTGTAGGCTGGGTGTAGTGGCACACATCTTTAATCTAGCACTTAAGAAGGAGAGGCAGGCAGATCTCTTTGAGTTTGAGGCCAGCCTGGTCTACTTAGTGAATCTCAGGCTAGCCAAGATTACATAGAGAGACTCTGTCTCAAAAACAAAAACAACCAAAAAATGTTATCATAGACAACATCTATACGGGAGACAAATTGAAATTGTAATTTTTTTCAGAGGAAGTCCATAAAATTTAATTTTAAAATCTGGACAGCAAAATGACCCCAAGGGAAAGGGAACCTGCTGCCAAGATGCAAACCTGGTTCAATCTCCTGGCCCCACATGGTGGAAGGAGAAGAGCAAGTTCTACACGCTGTCCTCTGGCCTCCACAGACATGCCCTGGCTTTGTGTGCTCACAGAAATACGTACAAAAGAAAATGGAAAACAAGTTTGGGCCGAATTGATGGTGTTTAAACCTATGGCCTCATGCATGCTAGGCATCTATTCTCCCCCTGAGCTACATACACCTCAGTCCCCACAAAATTGACCAGGGAAATTTAGTCAATATAGGTTGATTTGGGCTTGTGAAGAGGAAATACCTGTTCTCAGAGGTATTTACCACAAAATCTGGACCAAGAGGGATCTTACAAAAAAGTGTAGTGCTTTTGTTGTTATTTTTGTGTTTATATTTGTAAAAAATATACTCACAGTGTCTCAGTCCAACGGTATGCTTTCCATACATGTTTTTCAATGTAAGAAATAGAATTTCCTTGGAAATTCCTGTGAAGAAACAGTTCGTATACTTGAATAAATAGGAAAAGAATAAGCAGAAGCAGTAAACTCATCGCACCCTTGTGGAGGTGTTCAATGCAGAATGAAGGAAACCACCAATCTTCTAATTCCCACATCTGTCAGTTTCCAAGGGCCACTGGTGCAAGCAGTGAGACATTTCCTTGAAATGTGAATTTCAGATCTGTGGGTATACATTCCACTTTCCTCTTTGCTGTACACTCTACAGCCAAACTCTAAATTTAACCAGTCACTAAATCCTGTCTTCTCTTTCTCATGGGCCACCACAGTGGAGAGCTTATTATAAAAAATTTCTCCTGTCTTATTAATTTTTCTCTCTTTCCTGGAAACGTCTAATGGGTTTCCATGTCTCCCCGTGTCACTTTCTAAATCCTACAGCTGATAGTCCAGATTTTACACAGTATCTTTACTTGTTTTTAGTCTGCCTATTCTAAATCCCCATTTTTCTTATAGCCATGCCTCTGCCTAGGCTGTACTCTCTTATTTTCCTCTATTCAACAATAGACATCCTTTGAGAAACAGGTAAAAGTTTAATGCTCCCTTTTCCCTGATGTATCATTTTCATGTTCTAGAGACAACACCATTCATATGTGGTTCTCACAGTTTTTAACCCCAAAAGTGCACAAAAGGTTATATGTCCTAAAATAAAGATGAGCTCTGAGAGATTGCGTATTTTTTTTTTCGAGACAGGGTTTCTCTGTGTAGCTTTGCGCCTTTCCTGGAACTCACTTGGTAGCCCAGGCTGGCCTTGAACTCAAAGAGATCCGCCTGCCTCTGCCTCCCGAGTGCTGGGATTAAAGGCATGCGCCACCACCGCCCAGCGAGATTGCGTAGTCTTAATAGCTAACATTCATGTATGCTAAGAATTGGATAAGTATTCCATGTAGTCAACTGAACCTCGCAGCAATCCTATGAAATAGTAGCTATTATACTCCCCATTTTACAGGTGAGGGAGTTTCATCACAGCTAAGCACTCTTCCTAGAGTTGCAGAACTACCACATGAAAGACCTGGGGTCAAACCCCAGGAGTCCAGCTCTGGAATCTTCTCTGACCTCTTCAGTGCATTCTCACTAATGAGATGAGTTATAGAGAGGCTGGAGTGAAAATGGAAGAGCCAAAGTTGAGCCATGATCTAATGGGGCTAATTGGAGACAGGGCACTGCAGTAAGAAGAAGGATAAGGAAGAATTCACAAGCAAAGGTCAAAGCAGAAAGTCAGCCAGTGTTGGTTGGGGTGACAAGGAAGGTCCAGTAGGGCTTTGAGGAAAAGGCTGCCATGTCAAGTAGAATGTAAAATAGAAATAAGTAAAGGTTATTCTTACAAAAAAGTTAAGGGGTGTTTGTGGATTTCGGGCCTTGGCACAGGCACTTGGTGGAGTCTCCGCTTTGGGCTGAGATGACTACACAATAGTGTCCCATTTTCACACAAGCAGAAGTCACATATGTTGGTGGTCATGGATGAATTTGGTTTCATTTGAACAAGTAACTCTCTTTCTGTACTAAAAGTTGGAGCATATGGAGTTATGGGAAATTCCATATCCATAGGTTGAAGTGTGGCTTCACTTGGGATTTGCTGAGTCTGAACCTGTTCTGTAGATGGAAATGTCACGATAGGATATGTTGGAGGAGGAGCTGTAGTTGGATGCTGGCCTTGATCTTGAACTGATGTCAGAACTGTAGACTGAGCTGTGATCTGACTCATAGGTGGAGAAGGGCTTATCACGCTGACAGATGGTAGAGCTGTGGAAAATTCTGTTTGAGAAGACTGAGTAGTGACTTCAGTTGGATTTGACTGTAGAGTCTGAACCTGGTTTGGAGGTGCAAGTGTCCCCTCATGCTGTGTTGGAGGAGGGGATGTAGCTTTTGGGACTGCAGATTGTGTAGTCTCTAGATGAGTAGTTGTCAGGACAATGGAATGTGTAGTTTCTGGATGAGTAATTGCTGGGATGGTGAAATGTGAAGATTCTGGTTGAGTAATTGCTGAGATTTCAGAATGTAAGGTCTCTAAGTTTGGATGCTGAGATTGATCATGAACTGTTGCTAGAACTGTTGCATCAAAATGTGCTGAAGATTGAGTTACAGTTGCCTTAGGTGACTCTGTAGGCTGAACTGGTGCCGAACGCTTAACCATTGTAGCAGGTCGTGGAGTTATGGAAAATTCTGGGTGTGAGGGATGAATTGTGACTTGAGTTGGGTTTACATGCTGAGCATGAACCTGGTCTTCAGGTTGAAGGGTCACTTCTTGGTGTTTAGGAGGAAGAGCTGTAATATTATATGGGGCTGCAAAAAGTTCAGTCTCTACTTTGGATATTGTAATTAGGTTATGCTCTAATTCTATTTGTTGAACTGTGACTTCAGAAACAAGTGGATGCTGAGTTTGATCCTGAATTGGTATTTCATAAAACACTGGAGCTTGAGCTGCAAGCACCTCATGTGGCTGTTCAGGCTCAGGAAGGATCTCCTGTGTGCTTGGAGAAGGTTCAACATCCAGATGGGAACTTGGAGTTACTGTAAATTCCAGATCCAAAGGTTGAACTGTAACTTCAGTTAGATTTGGGTGTTGAATATGAACTTCTTCTGGAAGTGTCAACTGATGGTACTGTGGAGGAGAAAATGCAGTTTCCTGTGGGGTTGCAGGAGGTTGAGGCTCTCTGGTAGTTTCTGAAGTTGTGCTGGGTCCCAAGTCCAAAGAATGAAATGAGACAACATGTGTTGTTGTATCAGCTTGATCCTGACCTGGTGTTGGAACTGCCACCTCTTGATATACTGGGAC